>WOXC01000296.1:0-151338 GCA_011680675.1 Gymnobelideus leadbeateri
ACAACAAAACACACAGGACAATATAGACTCTCTGCCCACACCAGAGACCACAGAAGGAAACATGATCTAGTCTCAAGCCCAAATAGCATTCCTGGAGGAGCTTAAGAAAAATTTTAAAGACCAAATCAGGGAGGCAATGACCAACTTGGAAAAAGAAAATACCTCCCTAAAAAAGGAACTTCAAAAACTTACTGAAGACCATAATTCACTAAAAATTAGATACATCCAAACTGAAACTCAGAACTCTATGATGCAGCAGGAGTCAATAGAAAAAAACAAGATGATCGAAAAATTACAAGAAAATGTAAAATATCTCACTGGAAAAATAACTGACCTAGAGAACAGATCCAGGAGAGACAACCTAAGAATTATTGGTCTACCAGAAAGTCATGATGAGAAAAGCAGTCTAGACAACATCCTCCAAGAGACTGTCAAAGAAAACTGTCCTGAGGTCCTGGAATCAGAAGATAAAATAGCTATTGATAGAATTCACCGGACTCCTCCTAAAAGAGATCCCAAACTGAAAACTCCAAGAAATATTGTAGCCAAATTCCAGAATTATAAGATTAAAGAAAAAATTCTACAAGCAGCCAAAAAGAAACAATTCAAATATCGAGGAACTACAGTTAGGATCACACAGGACCTAGCAGCTTCTACACTAAAAGAGCAGAGGGACTGGAATTTGATATTTCGTAGGGCAAGGGAGCTAGGACTACAACCAAGGATTAACTACCCGGCAAAACTGAGCATAATCTTTCAGGCAAGGAGATGGACGTTTAATGAAGTAAGGGACTTCCAGACTTTCCTGATGAAAAAGCCAGAGCTCAATGGAAAATTTGATCTCCAATTACAAGACTCCAGAAGGACATAAAAAGGTAAACAAGGGTAACATAGACTCACACATGCAGAAATGCACACACCCACACCCACAAACACAAGCTCATTACCTGGGATGCAACAAGAGCAAAATGTTCACATCCCTATATGTGGAGCTGATAACTGTCAGTATTTGAAATCTCTATGATTATCATGACCTGCAAAAGGGTTATACTTAGAGGGTGTGGGTATGAATGCACTAACATGGAGTCTAAAAAAAAAAAAGACTGTTAAGGGGATCAATGGTACTGTAATGGGAAAAAGGAAAGGATGAGCTAGGAAAAGGTAAAATATGCCATCTGAAGAGGCATCAAAACACACTATAGAAGAAGGGAAAGTAAGAGGGAGAGGAACATCATTTAAACACTATTCTCACTGGTTCTGGTTCAAAGAAGGATCAAATTAATCAGTGAAGTTTAAAAATCTAACATGAATAGACACATAAATTCATTAAATAGAGGAATTGGAGGGAGGGAGAGGAGCACTGTTTGAAATTTACTCTCATTGGTTTGGAATCAAACAGGGAGTAATTTACTCTGATAAGTATAAAAATTTATTGTGTCCTATAGATAGTGGGAGGGTAAGGGGGGGTGAAAAGGAGGAGACTAAAGGGAGGGATTATAAGGGAGGGAAATAGTAGTAAGGGGAGGGTAGGTTAAGAAGGGGGGTCACTGGGTGGGAACACTGAGGGAGGGGGCGGTCAAAAGGGAAAACTTCAAGGAGGGGAAGGGAGAAGGAATAAACAAAAACATAAACAGGGGAGGGAATAGGATGGAGGGGAAGAGACAGATAGTTATTATTACTGTTTATGTGAATGGGATGAACTCTCCCATAAAACAGAGGTGGATAGCAGAATGGATTAAAAACCATAATCCTACAATATGCTGTCTTCAAGAAACACATTTGAAACAAAGGGATACCCACAGGGTAAGGGTGAAAGGTTGGAGTAAAATTTATTATGTCTCAGCTAAAGTAAAAAAGCAGGGGTAGCAATATTTATCTCAGATAAAGCAAAAGCAAAAATAGATCTAATTAAAAGAGATAAGGAAGGAAACTATATCCTACTAAAAGGCACCATCGAGAATGAAGCAATATCACTACTTAATATATATGCACCAAGTGGTATAGCATCTAAATTCCTAGAGGATAAGTTAAAGGATTGGAGGAAGAAATAGATAGCAAAACTATACTAGTGGGGGACCTTAATCTTCCCCTCTCTGAACTCGATAAATCTAACCTCAAAATAAACAAGAAAGAAGTTAAGGAGGTGAATAGAATCTTAGAGAGACTAGATATGATGGATCTCTGGAGAAAACTGAATGGGGATAAAAAGGAATTTACTTTCTTCTCAGTAGTGCATGGTACATACTCAAAAATAGACCATGTACTAGGGCATAAAAACCTCACAATCCAGTGCAGGAAGGCAGAAATATTAAGCGCATCATTCTCAGATCATGATGCAATAAAAATTATATGCAATAAAGGGCCATGGAAAGATAGACTAAAAACTAATTGGAAATTAAACAATTTAATCCTAAAAAATTGGTGGGTTAAATAAGAAATTATATAAGCAATCAATAATTTCATTCAAGAGAATGATAATAATGAGACAACATACCAAAATTTGTGGGATGCACTAAAGGCAGTTCTCAGGGGAAGTTTTATATCCCTGAGTGCATACTTGATTAAATTAGAGAGAAGGGAGGTCAATGAATTGGACATGCAATTGAAAAAGCTAGAAAAAGAACAAATTGAAAATCCCCAATTTAGTACTAAATTAGAAATATTGAAAACCAAAGGTGAGATTAATAAAATTGAAATTAAGAAAACCATTGAATTAATAAATAAAACTAAGAGCTGGTTTTATGAAAAAATCAACAAAATTGATAGACCCTTAGTCAATATGATAAAAAAAGAAAGAAGAAAACCAAATTATGAGTATCAAAAATAAAAATGGTGAATCTACCTCCAATGAAGAGGAAATCAAAAAAATAATGAGGAATTATTTTTCCCAATTGTATGCACATAAATATGACAATCTTAGTGAAATGGATGAATATTTACAAAATCACAAGTTGCCCAGATTAACTGAAGAGGAAGTGAATTACCTAAATAACCCCATCTCAGAAAAAGAAATCAAACAAGCCATCAATGAACTCCCTAGGAAAAAATCTCCAGGGCCAGATGGGTTTACTAGTGAATTCTATCAAACATTTAAAGAACAATTGATTCCAATACTCTACAAACTATTTGGGAAAATTAGTGAAGAAGGAGTCCTACCAAACTCTTTCTATGACACAAATATGGTACTGATTCCTAAATCAGGAAGAGATAAAACAGAGAAAGAAAATTATAGACCAATCTCCCTCATGAATTTAGACGCAAAAATTCTAAATAAAATATTAGCCAAAAGACTCCAACAACTTATCACAAAAATAATACACCCTGATCAGGTAGGATTCATTCCAGGAATGCAAGGATGGTTTAATATTAGGAAAACCATCAATATAATTGAGCATATCAACAACAAAACTAGCAAAAACCACATGATCATCTCAATAGATGCAGAAAAGGCTTTTGACAAAGTACAACATCCATTCCTATTAAAAACACTAGAAAGTATAGGAATAAATGGAGCCTTCCTTAAAATAGTTGCTAGCATCTATCTAAAACCATCAGCAAGTATTATATGCAATGGGGATAAACTAGAAGCCTTTCCAATAAGATCAGGAGTGAAACAAGGGTGTCCACTATCACCCCTCTTATTCAATCTGGTACTAGAAACGTTAGCAGTAGCAATTAGAGAAGAAAAAGAAATCAAAGGAATCAAATTAGGCAAAGAAGTGACCAAGCTGTCACTCTTTGCAGATGATATGATGATATACTTAGAGAATCCTAGAGAATCAAGTAAAAAATTACTTGAGACAATAAATAAATTTGGCAAAGTTGCAGGATATAAAATAAACCCACATAAATCCTCAGCATTCCTGTACATCTCTAATCAAACTCAACAGCAAGAAATAGAAAGAGAAATCCCATTTAAAGTCACTGTAGAAATTATAAAATATTTGGGAATCTACTTGCCAAAACAAACCCAGAATCTATATGATCACAACTACAAAACACTTCTCACACAAATAAAAACAGATCTAAATAGTTGGAAAAATATCAATTGCTTGTGGCTGGGTCGAGCTAATATAATAAAAATGACAATTTTACCTAAACTAAATTATATATTTAGTGCCATTCCAATCAATTTACCAAAAAACTACTTTGTAGAGTTAGACAAAATAATAACAAAATTTATTTGGAAAAACAAACGGTCTAGAATATCAAGGGAATTAATGAAAAGAAATGCTAGGGAAGGTGGACTAGCTATGCCAGATCTTAATCTGTATTATACAGCAGCAGTCATCAAAACTGCTTGGTACTGGCAGAGGTGTAGAGTAGTGGATCAATGGAATAGATTAGGTGCAGGAGACCCAGCAGTTAATGAATATAGCAATCTATTGTTCGATAAACCCAAAGACCCCAGTTTTTGGGATAAGAATGCACTATTTGACAAAAACTGCTGGGAAAACTGGAATACAGTATGGCAGAAACTGGGCATAGATCACTATCTAACACCATATACCAAAATCAAGTCTAAATGGGTGCATGATCTAGGTGTAAAGGATGATACTGTAAGCAATTTGGGAAAGCAAGGAATAGTTTACCTGACAGATCTGTGGAGAGGGGAAGATTTTAGGACCAAACAAGAATTAGAGAGCATTATAAAACACAAAATGGATAATTTTGATTACATTAAATTGAAAAGCTTCTGCACAAACAAAGCCAATGTAACCAAGATCAAGAGGGAGGTTGGAAACTGGGAAAGAATTTTTACAACTTGTGTCTCTGATAAAGGACTCATTTCTAAAATTTATAGAGAATTGAGCCAAATCTATATGAATACAAGTCATTTCCCAATTGAGAAATGGTCAAAGGATATGAATAGGAAGTTTTCAGAGAAAGAAATTAAAGATATCTATAAGCATATGAAGAAATGCTCTAAATCACTATTAATTAGAGAAATGCAAATCAAAACAACTCTGAGATACCACATCTCTCCAGTCAGATTGGCTAAGATGACAAAACAAGAAAGTGACAAATGCTGGAGAGGATGTGGACAAATTGGAACACTAATACATTGCTGGTGGAGTTGTGAACTTATCCAACCATTCTGGAGAGCAATCTGGAATTATGCCCAAAGGATTATAAATAATTTCATACCCTTTGACCCAGCCATACCACTCCTAGGGTTATATCCCAAAGAGATCATAGTAGTGGGAGGAAGAACCATATGTACAAAAATATTTTTAGCAGCCCTTTTTGTGGTTGCAAAGAATTGGAAACTAAAGGGGTGCCCATCAATTGGGGAATGGCTAAACAAGTTGTGGTATATGAATGTAATGGAATTTTATTGTGCTATAAGAAACGAGGAGGTGATGGATTTCATAATTACCTGGAGAGACTTATACAAACTGATGCTGAGCGAGAAGAGTAGAATCAGAAGAAATTTGTATACAATCACAGACATACCATATCTGTGACGACCAACTATGACAGAGTGGACTCTTTTCAGCAATGCAGTGATATAAGTTAATCCCGAATGACTCAAGAAAGTGAGAAATGCGCCATCCAGAGATATAACTAGAAAGAACTGAGCCTGAATCCTGATGGAAGCAAACTAAATGATCTTGTTCTTCTCATTGTTTGATTTTACTTCTTCCTTACCATCTTTCATCCCACCTAGTACAATATGCCTTTGTAATTGGAATAATGTTTAATATGAATGCATTTGCAGACCCTATACTGTACTATACGCTGTCATGAGGGGAGGGGGGAGGGAAGTAAAGGAAATTTGAAAATCAAGGAACTATGGAATTGAATCTTGTTAACTGAAAGTAAACTAATAAATTAATTTAAAAAAAAAAAACTAATCTAACCCACTTACTTAATCAGATGTTTCATTTCCAGACTAACAATGTACAATGTTTTACATGACATGAGTTATTTCGCCATTTGCTCTGCCAATCATAAATCACTCAGGCTGCCACCTCTGCCTCCACCTTCTGTTATTCCATCTTGCTTGGTAATAAGTGTTACTATCGGTATTGAAAGCATGTAATGGGCAACTTTCCTGTGATTTCACTCAAAGTTTGTTACTGGCCTGACCAAAACTATGTTTCCTGGCTACCTTTCCTATTACTTGGGTTATAACCTCCTATTCTAATGTAAATCCTTTAGGGCAGAGACAGTATTCTGTTTAGATACCTAGAACCTAACATAGAAAATAACACAGAAAAGATACTTAATAAATATTTATTGATCATTTGGAATTTAAGGCTCAAAATCTGAGCTTTTCCTTAGACATTTGACAAACATACTAAAAATCCTTAGACCTCATGAAGGCTCAGCTCAGATACCAATTCGCATTATAGACCATCCCTACTTGACCCCAAGAGTTGTGTTTTCTTTCTAACTCCCTCTCAACAGCAACAAACAACAAAATGCTTTGCATTTAATATGTGTATATGTACATATATATGAATATAGATATCTATATTTCTGTATACAGACATTTAGAAATTGCATAATTATGTACAAGTAACCTAGTGGTAGAATATAACTAATTTAGTTTAGGGGGTGTTTTGCTGTTGTATTTGAATACTCAATTCCAAATACCTTTTCTGCCTCTTAATGGGCACTTAAAATGCTTGTTCAATTTAATTTAACTGAATTAAATAGATGTCATCTCTATGTTTCTCATGGAAAGAAATTTTCACCTTGACTAGAGGTCAAAGGCATGCAGCCTGCCTTAACTTCTAAAATTCCTCTCCTCTTCTTTTTGTAAGGGACAGGTTTCTCCACCCCTCCCCACTTCCCACCTCAACTAATATAATCAATGCAAGCCCAAATGAAGTTCTAAATTTGTGGTGAACAGAATAGTTTATTCCACATGATCCCTTATGAGATATTTGGATTTTATTTAGATATAATTTATTTGGATCAAGAAAGGAAGAATATTCATTGGCAAGAAGAGTGTTCACAACCACATAAGTTGAATATAAGGGCTTGGAATAGGGAAGGAATTTCTGAAGAAGTGAGTTTTGGGGGCTTACAGACTTAAGATTTTCTTGAGGAGGTAGACTTGTGTGCAAATACCAGAGGCTAGAAAGGAGGGACATGGGGTCAGAGAGGAAATGTTTTACTCCTGTAATAGTAGTGGAATTTGAGGATCCATTTGTATTGCTAAACTGAGAGGTACTTAGCACCTAGTTTCAAATTAAGCCTCTGTTAAAGATACAGAAGGTATGAACCTCTGTTGCTGACATAATGGGAAGGGGCTGAACAGGGAGAAGCTATACTGTATATAAGGAAGAACACAAGCTGGAGAGACAGAATTTCCTGGGGTAAGCATTGTGGAGGCAGGGCAGCTTCTGCTAGACTGAAGACTGAACTGAGAATTGAAAAGAACTGAGGAGAGGACTCTTGTGGTGGCAGAGTCAAGAAGGAGAAAACTTGTGGTATCCTGGCACTCTGTTTGCTCTGTCTGTGTTGATGTTTGTTTGTGATACTTTGTACAGAAGCCCTGGGACCTTACTGGAAGACCTGAAAGAATATTTTCTGGTTGTCTGTTTACAGAATTCATGGATGAGGGTTTTGGAGGTACTGGGACTTTGCTAATGATTTGTTCTGACCTCTTGGACCTTGTTTGTGGGTCTGTGTTGATTCCTATGTTGATGATTTGTGTTGAATTCTCAGATGTTGTTGGTGGGTCTGAGTTGATTTCACAGGCAGATAATGAATTGATGATGGTGCTGGAAATGCACATGATTATTATTGTGGCTCTGTCAAGATTTGTCTTCCCAGAAACAGGAACTGTTAAGAAATTGAGGTGGACTGGACACTATGAACTTAAATATGGAACAGGAACTGGACAACGAATTGTATGAAGAACTGGACAAGGAGCTGAACAAGGAACTGGGAGCTGCCTGCCTTTGAACCCAGGTGACAGTTGGAGCTGGGACAGTGGAAGAGGGACCATGGAAACTGAGAGCCAGCCTCAAGTAAAGCTGAAAGACGTTACTTGGATACTGTGTACTGACTGAGAAAATTATGATTTACTGTGATGTAGGGGTGGATAACTTTGACTTTTGTACTTTGTGATTGAATTAAAGATTTTGTGATTGACTAAATGAATGGACTTTGTTGAACACTATGTGACCACTTTGGTTAAAACTATGTGGCCATTTTAGTGATAAGTTGCTGAGTTGTTACATGTCGAATGCTGTATTTTGATTTTCTATGAATGTTTTGCTCTTATTTGTTATTGAATACATAGAGTTAGCTATACTATGTAATCAGAACTTTGAAAGCTGTTCACAGCAGCAGTCCTCTGAAAAGCTTCTCATGTTGGCTTTACAACTCCTCTAGACAAAGTGAAGGTAAACATGCACAGATGTTTGCATAAAGACCTTTACCTAATGGAGGATGCAGCTTTAAGGCCCATGACCCCTTCAACCAGAAGACAATGAAATGTAAAGTACACTGGTTGGTTCTTATGATCAATAGTACTAGAGACCCCAGAAATTCTACAAGTGAATTTTACTGAAACTATAAAGTTTGTAAGCACTCCTTTAGAGACTCAGTATGCCCAAGGGAGCACAAGCTGAGGGAATGGTCACAGATGATGTTGTATGTGTTCCTCATGCTTAATTAAATCTTAAATTTTTGTTTGATAAAGTCTGAAGCCAGATTGCAGAAATTATAAGAGGAAGCCCACTATATACACATACATATACATGTAATGCATTTATACGCGTACATATAAATATAATGCATTTATACACATGCATATATATGTATACATATGTATGTATATATGTACACACACATATCATAAATCAGTCACTACCAGCCAGTGATGTTTGCTAACTAGGTAAGAATGGCATTAAGAAAAAGTTTTTTTTTTATCTTCTTTTTTTTTTTTAAACAAATACTTTATTAACTTCTGTTTTACATCATTCATTTCCGCCAGATTTTGAGTTACAATCATTTTCCCCCCATTATTCCCCTACCCAGCCTCCCAGAATAGCAGTCCCACAAGACATCGCTTCCTCCAATCTGCTCTCTCCCATACCTTCTCCCATACCCCCATCGACTTTTCCATTAGAGGAAGGTGAATCTTTGTGTCCCAATGCCTGCACATCTTATCTCCCTATTACAAGCAAAAGAGTATTAATAATAGTATTTATATATATATATTTGAAACATTTAATGTTACGACCTTGAATTTCAGATCCATTTCCTTCCTCCCTTGTCACCCATTCCCTCTGGGGTGATAAGTAATTCAGTATATGTTGTACATGTCTAGTTATGCAAAACATTATCATAGTAGATATATTGTACAAGGCTGCTTATAATTCCCTCCCACTCATCCCACCCCCCACCTGGTCCATTCCCTACATGATCCTGTCCCTCTTCTATAGTGGGTACTTCCAAACTCCCCTTCCCCCAAGGATGCCCTCCCATCCATCATCCCTCCTCTCATCCCCCTTCCCCCTATCCTGCTGCAGGTTGAGATATCCCATTTAGTATGTATGTCATTTTTCTCCCTGAACCAAATTCAATGTGAATGTGGTTTTGCCTTTTTAGCCTTCCTTATTCTCCCCCTCCTTTGTACCCACTTCCCCTACATGAGATAGTTTACCCTACCATGTCTCTCCCCATCTCCTCTTGCCACTTTCCTCTCTCACCTCATAATTTCATCCCTTGAGTACTCTCCCTTCCCAACAAATTCAACCTATGCCCTCTATCCATATATAACTGTAACCATATACACACACATTCACATATGTATTCATATGACCACACACCCTTCTTCCATTATTTTCATAGTGAGAAAGATATCATCAGTCACAGCTATTGCTTTTCCATATAGGAATATAAATAGTTCAACTTGGATAAGTTCCTTTTGATTTCTTTTCCCTGATTACCTTCTCAGACATCTCTTGCTTCTTGTGTCTGGGTGTCAAATTTTCTATTCAATTCTGGTTTTTTCCTCAAGAATGCTTGAAAGTCCTCTATTCCACTGAATGACCATATTTTCCCCTGAAACAAAATACTCAGTTTTGTTGGGTAGGTGACCCTTGGGTTCATTCCCAGTTCTTTTGCCCTCTGGAATATCATATTCCATGCCCTTCTCTCCCTCAGTGTAGAAGCTGCCAGGTCCTGGGCTATTCTGATTGTGTTTCCACAATATTGAAATTGTTTCTTCCTGGTCGCTTGTAGTATTTTCTCCTTGATCTGGGGATTCTGGAACCTGGCTAGAATATTCCTGGGAGTTTTCTTTTTGGGATCTTTTTCAGGAGGTGATCGGTGGATTCTTTCAACCTCTGTTTTGCCTTCTGGATCTAAAACATCAGGGCAATTTTCCTTGAGAATTTCTTGAAGGGTGATTTCTAGGTTCTTCCTTTGATCATGGCTTTCAGGTAGTCCAATAATTTTTAAATTGTCTCTCCTGGATCTATTTTCCAGGTCAGTGGTTTTTCCCATGAGATATTTCACATTGCCTTCTAATCTTTCGTTTGTTTGGATCTGCTTAACAGCATCTTGATTTCTCATAAAGTCACTAGCTTCCATTTGCTCCAGTCTAACCCTGAAGGAATGAATCTCCTCAGTGAACTTTTGAGATTCTTTTTCCATCTGGCAAATCTGACTTTTTAAGGCATTCTTCTCCTCATTGCCCTTTTGGGCCTCCTTTGCCATTTGAGTTAGTCTATTTTTTAAGGTGTTGTTTTCCTCAGTCAGGCTGTTGACCCTCATTTCATACTTTTCCTGCATCCTTCTCATTTCTCTTCCCAATTTTTCCTCCACTTCTTATTTGATTTTTAAAGTCCTTCTTAAGGTCCTCTATGGCCTGCAACCCGCTCATGTTTTCCCCTGGGGCTTTTGGAGCAGGACTTCTGACCTCACAGTCCTTTTCCCGCTCTATGCCCCCAAAATAGAGTCTAGGGTTGCATTTTTCTGTTTCCTTTGCCTTGGCATGTTGCCACTTAATTGCTTGACTTTTGGGCTTGTTGCCACACTATGGCTTTAAGGCCAGCTAGAGGAATTTTCGTCCCGAACGTGTGGGGGGCAACTTCCGTTTCTGGCAAGCTGTAAACTCACCCACAACTTCCACCCTAGATCACAATCCAGATCCAGTGAGGTTAAAGGAAGAGCGATTACCCCCCAAGACTGATCGCTGGATCTCCCTACAATTAATTGCAGGCCAGGAGCTGGTGCTGCCTCTGAAAGCTACAAAATGGCGTGTCTCCTCAGTGGCTTCTAGCCCCCAGGGGAGGGAGCTGACGCATTCCCCCAAATACAGGTCCCAAAGTCCATAGGACACTAACCTCTTACTTTGTCCTAGGCATGTCTATGTTGATAATTCTGGAGTTGTCACAGCTGCTGGTGTTCTGGGGTTCCTCCAGCTGGCTGCTGGCCCTGCCGCCCTGGGGCTAAAACCTCGGCTCATGTGGACCTGGGCTCGGCTCGGCTCCTGCGCTCTGCGCGCTGCCGGCTCCCAGACCACTGCGCTGGTCCTTCCTGCAGGGTGTTGGGCTGTCCTCAGCGGGAGGTTAGCTTCTCTGTGTCGTTCTGTGGGTGCTGGGGCTCCAGAAGATTTTCAGAGTCCTTTTCTACATAGTTTGTGGAGAATCTGGGGGCAGAGAGGCTTGGACGAGCTGTTTCTACTCCGCCATCTTGGCTCCAAGAAAAAGTTTTTAGAGATATTTTTCAGCACAAATGACCTTTTTAAAAATTTTTATTTTTAACTTATGAAATAAAACAAAGTACAAAATAAAAGATGACAGCAAATTAAATTGAAAATATAACATGTACACCTTGCTACACCTTTCAAATACACAACACAATTATCATGTTAATTTCTTTTTTCTTCCCCCATTCCCTAGAGATGGTTACCATTATACAGAAAACTATATATGAAATTATTCTCTATATACTTCTACTTATCAGTTTTTTCTATGAATGTAGATGCTGTCTTTCTTCATAAGTCCTTTATACATAATTTGGATATTTATAATATTCAAAATAACTTATTTGCTCAGTCATTTGTTTTCCAAATGCTTTATGAACTTCTAGTTTACGTCATTTATTACCACCAGATTTTGAGTTACAATTTTTCCCCATTTTCCCCCTACCCACCACCCCAGAATAGCAGTCCCACAGGACATCCTCTCATCCAATCTGCTCTCTCCCATATCTTCTCCCATACCCCCTTCAACTTTTCCATTAGGGAGAGGTGAATCTCTGTGCCCCAATGCCTGCACATCTTCTCTACCAATTGCATGCAAAATAGTATTAATAATAGTACTTATATATATATTTGAAACATTTAATTTTAAAACTTCAAATTTCAGATCAATTTCCTTCCTCCCTTGTCACCCACTTGCACTGGGAAGATAAGCCATTCAGTATATGTTGTACATGTGTAGCTATGCAAAACATTACCATAGTAGATATATTGTAAAAGACTGGCTATATTTCCCTCCCACCCTTCCCACCCTGCACATGGTCCATTCCCTACTTTTATCCTGTCCCTATTCAAAAGTGGGTGCCTCCAACCTCCCCGCATGCCCTCCCTTCCACCATCCCCCTTCTCATCCCCTTCCCCCCTACTCTCCTGCAGGCTGAGATATGACATTCAGTATGTATGTGATTCTCTCCTTGAGCCAAATTCAATGAGAATATGGTTTTGCCTTTTTGCCTTCCTGTTCTTCCCCTTGCAACCACTTCTGCTTGTGTCTTCTATATTAGATAGTTTACCCCCCCCCACCATCTCTCCCCATCTTTTCTCGCCATATTTCTTTCTCACCTCTTAATTTTACCCTTTAAGTATCATCCCTTCCCACCAAATTCGACCTGTGCTCTCTATCCATGTATAACTGTAAACATATATACACACATTCACATATGTATTCATATGCCCATATACCCTTCTTCAACTGTTTTCATACTGAGAAGGGTTTCATCAGTTACATTTACTGTATTTCCATGTAGGAATGTAAATAGGTCAACTTTGATAAGTTCCTTTTGATTTCTTTTCCCTGTTTACCTTCTCAAGCATCTCTTGCTTCTTGTGTCTGGATGTCAAATTTTCTATTCAATTCTGGTTTTTTTCCTCAAGAATGCTTGAAAGTCCTCTATTCCACTGAATGACCATATTTTCCCCTGAAACAAAATACTCAGTTTTGCTGGGTAGGTGACCCTTGGGTTCATTCCCAGTTCTTTTGCCCTCTGGAATATCATATCCCATGCCCTTCAATCCCTCAGTGTAGAAGCTGCCAGGTCCTGTGCTATTCTGATTGTGTTTCCACAATATTGAAATTGTTTCTTCCTGGCTGCTTGTAGTATTTTCTCCTTGATCTGGGGATTCTGGAACCTGGCTATAATATTCCTGGGAGTTTTCTTTTTGGGATCTTTTTCAGGAGGTGATCTGTGGATTCTTTCAACCTCTATTTTGCCCTCTGGATCTAAAACATCAGGGCAATTTTCCTTGAGAATTTCTTGAAGGGTGATTTCTAGGTTCTTTCTTTGATCATGTCTTTCAGGTAGTCCAATAATTTTTAAATTGTCTCTCCTGGATCTATTTTCCAGGTCAGTGGTTTTTCCCATGAGATATTTCACATTGCCTTCTATTCCTTCAATTGCTTGGATCTGTTTAGCAGCATCTTGATTTGTCATAAAGTCACTAGATTGCTATCATTTACTGCTGTGTCTTATATACCTAACCTATTCTACTGATCTACTCCCTCTTTTTATTAGCCAGTACCAAGTGGTTTTGATGATTGCTGCTTTATAATACAATTTAAGATCTGGTATTGCTGGTCTACCTTCCCTAGCATTTATTTTTATTAATTCCCTTGATATTCTGGAACTTTTGTCCTTCCAAATGAATTTTGATATTATTTTTCTAGCTCTATAAAATAATTTTGGTAGTTTGATTGGTATGGCACTGAATAAGTAAATTAATTCAGGTAGAATTGTCATTTTTATTACATTAGCTTGGCCTATGACAAGCAATTGATATTCTTCCAATTATTTAGATCTGACTTTATTTGTTTGAAAAGTGTTTTGTAATTGTGTTCACACAGGTAGAATCCCTAATATTTTATAATGTCTACAGTAACTTTAAATGGAATTTCTCTTCCGTCTTTTGCTTTTGGGCTTTGTTAGTAATATATAGAAATGCAGATGATTTATGTTGGTTTATTTTATATCCTGCAGCTTTGCTAAAATTTTTTATTTTTCAAGTAGTTTTTTACTTGATTCCCTAGGATTCTCTAAGTATATAATCATACCATCTGTAAAGGTTGATAACTGAGTTTATTTCTTGGCTTGTTGAAATTCCTTCAGTTTCTTTTTCTTCTCTTATTGCTTGAGCTAACATTTCTAGCACCATATTCAATAACAGTGGTGATAATGGATAGCCTTGTTTCACCCTCGATCTTATTGGAAATGCATCTAGCTTATCACTATTACATATAATGCCTGCTCACAGTTTTAAGTTGATGCAACTTATCATTTTAAAGAAGGTTTCATTTATTCCTATGCTCACCAGTGTTTTCAATACAAATGGCTATTATATTTTGTCAAAAAGCTTTTTCTGCATTTGTTGAAATAATCACATGGTTTCGGTTAATTTCGTTGTGGATATGATCAATTATGCTAATAGTTTTCCTACTATTGAACCAGTCTTGCATTCCTAGTATGAATCCTACCTGATCAAAGTTTATTATTCTTGTGATTAATTGCTGTAATCTTTTTCCTAATATTTTATTTAAATTTTTTACATTTATATTCATTGGGGAAATTGGTCTATAATTTTCTTTCTCTGGGCTCTTCTCAGTTTAGGTATCAATGCCATATTTGTATCATAAAAAGAATTTGGTAGGACTCTTTCTTTGCTATTTTCCCCAAATATTCTACATAGTATTGGGAGTTAATTGTTCTTTAAATGCTTGATAGAATTCACTTGTAAATCCATCTAGCCCTAGAAATTTTTTCCTAGAGAATTCATTGATGGCTTGTTCAATTTCTTTCTGTGAGATGGGGTATTTTATTTCCTTGCATGTTAAACTGAGCTGTTTATATTTTCATGAATATTTATCCATTTCATTGAGATTTTGTCAAATTTATGAATATACAATTGGACAAAATAATTTCTAATTATTGTTTTAATTTCCTCTTCATTGGTGGTCAATTCACCCTTATCATTTTTCATGCTAGTAGTTTGGTTTTCTTCTCTTTAAAAAAAACAAAATTGACATAAGGTTTATCAATTTTATTGGCTTTTTTCATAAAATCAGCTCCTATTTTATTTATTATTTCAATAGTTTTAATTTCAAATTTATTAATATCTCCTTTAGATTTCAGCATTTCTAATTTGGTATTTAATTTGGGATTTCCACTTTGTTCTTTTTCTTGCTTTTTTAGTTGCCCACCAATTTCTTGATCTTCTCCTCTATTTTATTCATGTAAGGATTCATAGATATTAAACTTCCCTTGAGAACCACTTTCACTGTATCCCATAAGTTTTGGTATGTTGTCTCATTATTTTCATTCTTTTGAATGAAGTTTTCGATTGTTTTTCTGATTTGTTGTGTGACCCACTCATTCTTAGTATTAGGTTATTTAGTTTCCAATTAATTTTCATTCTATCTTTCCATGGCCCTTTATTACATTTAATTTTTATTGCATCATGATCTGAAAAGAATAAATTTAATATTTTTGCCTTTTGCACTGTATTGTGAGGTTTTTGTACCCTAGTACATGTTCGGTTTTTGTGTAGGTGCCATGTATTGCCTGAGAAAAAAATGTATTCACTTATCTCCCCATTCAATTTTCTCCAGAGGTCTATCATAGTTGCCTTTTATAAAATTCTACTCACCTCTTTAACTTCTTTCTTATTTATTTTGAGGTTGGGTTTATCAAGTTCAGAGAGGGGAGAGCTTGAGGTCCCACACTACTATAGTTTTGCTATTTCTTCCTATAACTCTCTTAACTTCTCCTCTAAGAATTCGGGTGCTGTATCACTTTATGCATATATGTTTACTAATAATATTACTTCATTGTCTATAGTACCTTTTATCAGGATATAGTTTCCTTCCTTATCTCTTTTGATTAGATCTATTTTTGCTCTTGCTTTGTCTGAGGTTAAGATTGCTACCCCTGCTTTTTTTTTTTTTTTACTTCAACTGAAGCATATGTTCTACGCCAGTCTTTTACCTTTACCCTGTGCCTATTCCCATGTTTCAAATTGTAAACAACATATTGTAAACAACATATTGTAGGATGATGGTTTTTAATACATTCTGCTCACTGCCTCCATTTTATGGGAGAGTTCATCTCATTCACATTCGCAGTTATGATTATTATCTGTGTCATTCTCTCCATCCTATCCCCCCCTACTCCCTTTATATTTTTATTTTTCTCTTCTCCGTTCTCCTCCTCAAAAGAGTTTTGATTTTTTTTAATATTTTTGTCTTTTTGTAGGGAGGAAAGCAGGGCAGTAGGGGTTAAGTGACTTGCCCAAGGTCACACAGCTAGTAAGTGTTAAGTGTCTGAGGCCATATTTGAACTCAGGTTTCCTGACTCCAGGGTTGGTATTCCATTCACTGCACCACCTAGCTGCCCCAAGAGTCTTGCCTTTGACCACTGTCTCCCTCAATCTTCCCTCCCTTCTACTAGTCTTACTCTCTTTTCTTTCCCTTTTCCCTTACTACTTCTTCCATCCCCCCTAACCACCCCCTCCTTTTTCTTTCCCCTACCCCTTCCACTACCTATAGGGCAAGTTAGAGTCCTATACTAAACTGAGTATGTTATTCTGTCTTTGAATCAAAGCCCATGGGAGTAAAACTCAAACAATGTTCATTTCCCTCCCTTCCCCTCTACTATAAAGTTTTGTGCCATTTTGTGCCAATCATGTGATACAATTTACCCTTTTTTGACTTCTCCTTTCCTCTTCTCCCATTTCAGTCCCTTCTCATCCATTACTTAGATGTTTCGTCATCACATCATTTAATTCATATCCATACCCTCTATCTTTGTGTATTCATATTAAATGTCAGAATAAATATTCAATTCTCAATTTTAACAAGTATCATCCTCCCATATGGGGATGTAAACAGTTTGCTTTTATTGAATAACACATTTTTCTTCTTTTTCCAGTTTACTTTTTATATCTCTTTTGAGTCTTGTATTTGGAGATCAAATTTTCCATTGAGCTCTGCCCTTTTCAGCAGGTAGGTCTTGAGGTACCTTATTTCATTGAATATCCATCTCCTTGTCTAAAAGATTATGCTCAATTTTGCTGGGTAGTTGGTCCTTGGTTGTAGTCAGTCATTCTTAAAACAGTATTGTTCTTACTCATTTCTTGCTCATTTTACTCTTCATTATGTCATGCAAGTGTTTTCAGATTTTTCTAAAATCACTGAGTTCATAATTTCTTACAGCACAATAGTATTTCAACACAATAATATACCACAACTTGTTCAACCACTCCCCAAATGATGGGCATCCCTGAAATTTCTAGTTCTTTACCACCACAAATAGAACTGCTACAAATTTACATTAGTACAACTTCTATATGAAATTATTGTAAGGTCCATGTCCTTTTCTTCTAGCCATATCCCCTTTTTCATCAATAATTTCATCAATAATTTGTTAAAAAGTCAGAATGACATTTTAATTTCATGACATATATATCTATGTGTATATGCATATATGTATATACATATATGCATATACATATATACATATATATGTTGTATTTTTTCTCCTGTCTTTTATATCTTTGTTCTTAAAAGTTGGTAGTCTGGCTGTATGTGGACAACTGATCATGACTGACGTTCACACTACTACAAAGATATTTTCTATCCATTAAAATACAACTTCATTTGGGTATATTAATCAGTGAATATTTTATGTAATGCTTTCTGATATTTTTTTCTTATAGAAAGCATTCAAGATGTATAGTCACAATGCTTCTGTATCATTTGCAAATCTTTTACTTCTCCCATTCCCTACTTCTGATCCATATATCCAATCCATATTTCCAATATATTTCTTGATGTCTTCATCTAGTCTTACATTTGAATTAAAATCAAGGAGTTTCCAAATATACTCTGGCTGAATTTGGAAAGTCTTACTGAGTTTTTCCATGGAATTTACTTATCTTTCTGTCCTCTGTTACAGATGTTAGCATATAAACCATAGTTACTTTCCTGGTAACCTTTTAACAAATATTTAACACATTTTTGCCATGGGCACTTCTGTTTTAGATGACTAATACCTATGAAGATTTTGTTGTTGTTGTTGCATTTGCACACACAACACCACCAACTCTAATTCCTTCTTTAAAAAAAAATTCTTTTCAAAGGAGAAATTGTAAGCTATCCTCATATTTAGTTGCAATTTTTATCCCTTTTTCCTGCTTATAGCAAGCATGTCCAGATTAATATGAATATTTTGGAATAGTTTTCCACATATTAGTCCCTGAACAAAACTCACCAATTAGAGTAACAAGAGCTAAATTAAACTTTATAAATAACCTAAAAACTTTGATTTGTAGTGCTTCTATCCACTCTTTTATCAATCAGAAGAGAGGACAGGTCTATAAGGAGTTCCATAAGGGTAGTAATTGAATCAAACTGTTAATTCATCTCTCAGAGGGACAGAATATAGAGATTGATGAATGAATCAGCATATATTTATTAAGTGTCTACTATGTGATAAGTACTGGAGATACTACTGGAGATGAAATACTTCCTGTTGTCAATTAGGTTACATCATATTGGAGGTTGAGCGAGGTTGTGGTGGCTAGAAACAACATATACATATATACCAGAAAAACACAAGGTAATTTGGAGAGTGAGTTTGCTAGCATCTGGGGGGATGAGGAATATTATCATGCACAATGTGGTGTTTAAATTGAGCCTTGAGAGAAATCGGAAACTAATATTGTGATAGAAAGTTTCAGACATGATAGAATAGACAATGTAAAAGTGCAATGACTAAAGACAGAATTTTAATCATGAGAAAAAGCAAGAAGAACAACTTTTCTAGACAACGGATTACATGAAATGAACATTTTGTAATAAACTATGCTGGAACCAGGTCATGAAGACTTTTAAGAATTAGATGAAGGAATTTGCATTTTATGCTACAGGTAATAGGGAAACACTAGATTTTATTGAGTAGGGGAGTGAAGTAGTCATATATGCACTTTAGGAAAATCACTCTGGCAGTTGTATAGAAAATGTTTTGGACAATTCAAAGAGTTGATTCCTGAAGATACTGATTCTGGAGCTAATTTCCTAAGGTATAAATCTTTATCTCCTTCCCATGGAGATACATCGAAGCTTTATATTAAGTATAGTTGATCTCGTTAAAGTGAAGAAATGTATAAAATCAGTTGGACTATAAAAATACATTCTATGACTTCTCAACTATAAAATCTAAAAAGCTTTAGTGTCATTTTTTACCTCCAATATGCAAATAACACTACAAATAGAACACTGTAGATGACTTGTAGTGTTCTATGAAGTTGCCTGGAACACTTTTAATGTCCCCTAAAAGTTTTTTTTTTTTAATTAAACAAATGCTTTATTAACTTCCGGTTTACACCATTCACCTCCACCAGATTATGAGTTACACTTTTCCCCATCTCCTCCCTATCCACCACCCCAGGATAGCAGTCCCACTAGATATCCCCTCATCCAATCCGCTCTCTCCCATATTTTCTCCCATGTCCCCTTCGACCTTGCCACTAGGGCAAGGTGAATCTCTGAGCCCCAGTGCCTGGACATCTTATGAAACATTTAATTTTAAAACTTCGACTTCCAGATCCATTCCCTTCCTCCCTTGTCACCCACCCCCTCTGAGGAGATAAGCAATTCAGTATGTGTTGCACATGTATAGCCATGCAAAACACCACCACAGTAGACACACTGTAAAAGACTACTTATATTTCCCTCCCACCTGTCTCACCTCCCACCTGGTCCACTCCCCACTCTGATCCTGTCCCTCTTTGATAGTGGGTACTTCCAACCTCCCCTCCCTTCAGAATGCCCTCCCCTCCATCATCCCCCCTCTCATACTCCTTTCCCTTACTCAGATGAGTGAGTGAGGGTAAGATATTCCATTTAGTATGCGTGTGATTCTCTCCCTGAGCCAACTTCAACGAGAATATGCTTTTGCCTTTTTGCCTTCCTGTTCTTCCCCTCCCCTGCAACTACTTCCCCTTGCCTCTTCTACATGAGATAGTTTACCCTATCCTGTCTCTCTCCATCTCCTGTTGCCACTTTTCTCTCTCACCTCTTGACTTCACCCCTTAAGAATCATCCCTTCCTTGGGGTGGCTAGGTGGCGCAGTGAGCAGAGCACTGGACCTGGAGTCAGAAGGACCCGAGCTCAGATCCGCCCCAGACACCCAACACACAAAGAAAAACCCAGCCGTGTGACCCCGGGCAAGTCACCCAACCCCAGCTGCCCTCCAAAAAAAAAAAAAAAAAAAAACCATCCCTTCCCATCAAATTCACCCTGTGCCCTCTACCCATGTATACCTGTGAACATATGCCATGTACCCTTCTTCAATTATTTTCATAATGAGAAAGGTTTCATCAAACACAGTTATTGTTTTTCCATGTAGGACTGTAAATAGTCCAACTTTGATAAGTTCCTTTTGATTTCTTTTCCTTGATTACCTTCTCAAGCATCTCTTGCTTCTTGTGTCTGAATGTCAAATTTTCTATTCAACTCTGGTTTTTTCATCAAGAATGCATGAAAGTCCTCTATTCCACTGAATGACCATATTTTCCCCTGAAACAAGATACTCAGTTTTGCTGGGTAGGTGACCCTTGGGTTCATTCCCAGCTCTTTTGCCCTCTGGAATATCATATTCCATGCCCTTCGATCCCTCAGTGTAGAAGCTGCCAGGTCCTGGGCTATTCTGATTGTGTTTCCACAATATTGAAATTGTTTCTTCCTGGCTGCTTGTAGTATTTTCTCCTTGATCTGGGGATTCTGGAACCTGGCTATAATATTCCTGGGAGTTTTCTTTTTGGGATCTTTTTCAGGAAGTGATCAGTGGATTCTTTCAACCTCTATTTTGCCCTCTGGATCTAAAACATCAGGGCAATTTTCCTTGAGAATTTCTTGAAGGGTGATTTCTAGGTTCTTTTTCTGATCATGGCTTTCAGGTAGTCCAATAATTTTTAAATTATCTCTCCTGGATCTATTTTCCAGGTCAGTGGTTTTTCCCATGAGATATTTCACATTGCTTTCTATTCTTTCATTTGTTTGGATCTGTTTAATAGTATCTAGATTTCTCATAAAGTCACTAGCTTCCATTTGCTCCAGTCTAACTCTGAAGGAATGAATCTCCTCAGTGAGCTTTTGAGATTCTTTTTCCATCAGGCAAATTCGACTTTTTAAGGCATTCTTCTCCTTGTTGCCTTTCTGAGCCTCTTTTGCCATTTGAGTTAGTCTATTTTTAAAGGTGTTATTTTCCTCAGTCAGGCTGTTGACTGTCATTTCATATTTTTCTTGCATCTTTTTCATTTCTCTTCCCAAATTTTCCCCCACTTTTCTTATCTGCTTCTTAACGTCCTCTATGGCCTGTAGACAGCTTGTATTTTCATTTGGGGCTTTTGGTGCAGGAGTTCTGACCTCACAGTCCTCCTCCTTGCTTTGAGCCTCTTGGCCCCTAAAATAGGAGTCCAATGTTGAACTTTTCTGTTTATTTTGTTTCATTTGCCTAGGCATGTTGCCACTTAATTACTTGATTTTTGAGCTTGTTGCCACAGTAGGACTCTGCCACCAGACAGGGGAGCTTCCACCCAAACGTGGGGTCTTCACAACTTCTGCCAGTTGGGTGGCCTCTGTAAAGCCTCCACCCACTCTGGCAAGTTGGATACCCACCCCAAACTTCCCCCCCAGACCACAATCCAGATCCAGGCAGTTTAAAGCAAAAGCAATTAACCCCCAGACTGATTGCTGGATCTCCCTACAATTCGCAGATCAGGAGCTAGAGCCACTACTCACGCTGCAAAATGGCTTCTGTGCAGCTGTTTCTTCAGCAGCTTTTCGCCCCCAGGGGAGGAAGCCACTGGTCCCAAAGTCCATAGGGCACTAACCTCTCACTTTGTCCTAGGCATTTCTGTGGTGATAATTCTGGAATCGCCACAATTGCTGGTGTTCTCGGGTCCCTCCAGCTGGCTGAAGGCCTAGCCGCCCTGGGGCTAAAACCTCGGACCTGGGCTCGGCTCAGTGCACTGTGCTGTGGGTTTCCAGTGTGCGGTGCTGCCTGCTCTCAGAGTGCTGTGCTGCCTGCTCTCAGAGCACTTTGCTGGCCGCTCCCTGCAGGGCTGCTGGGCTGTCCTCAGCAGGAGGTTAGCTTCTGTGTGCTGTTCTGTGGGTGCTGTGGCTCCAGAAGTTATTCGGAGTCCCCTTTCACATTGTTTGAATTTTGTGTGGGGCAGAGCACATTGGAAATGCTGTTTCTACTCTGCCATCTTGGCTCCGCCCCCCTAAAAGTTTTTTTTTTTTAATAAAAAGAAGTGCTACAGGGTAGATCTGGCATACTTTGCATGTCTCCAGAGTTACCAAAACAAATAGATTTTTTTCTTTTCTTTGTAACACTGTGTGTTAGAGTTATTGGATTCCATGCTTTCTTCTGAAAGTGCATTTTTTGCAATGGGTTTGTACTAAGTAATAGCCCTTTTAGTATAATTGTTCATGACATTGTCAATAAATGATAGAAATTTTTAAAAAAAAGAAAAAAATGTTTTGGAGAAGATGGAGACTTGAGGCAAAGAGGCAAGTTAGGAGGCATTGTAATAGTCCATATAAGTAAGACGTGATAAGGCTTTGACCTAGGCTGCTGACTATGTAAGCAGAGAGAGGGGATATATGTGGCAGATATTATGGAGAAAACTTGATAGGACTTGGTAGCACATTGGGTATGGGAGTGAGGGAGAGTGTGGAGACCAGTTTGATTTGAGTTTATGAATGAGGCTGGTTCGAAGATGGTTATGACCTCAACAAAATAGGGAAGTTTAGAAGAGGAGTGAGTTTTTATTTATTTCATTTTTTGTCTTTTTGGAGGAAGGAAGGAAGGGCACTTGGGGTCAAGTGACTTGTCCAAGGTCACACAACTTGTTAAGTGTTAAGTGTCTGAGGCTGGCTTTGAACTCAGGTCCTCCTGACTCCAGTGCTTGTGCTCTATTCACTGCGCTACACAGGGGTGAGTTTTGAATAAAAGGATAATGAAAGGAAAAAAAAGATAATAGAAATAAAATAAAGAACAAGGATAATCCCTTGGAAAATATGTCAGTTAAGGGATTAAGAAGATGGAGATATAGCAGAGGTGATGAGGGAGTGATAGATAAAAAGGAGTGATAGATGAGGCAGCTAGCTGGAGGTAGAGAGCCAGGTCTTGAATCAGGAAGACCTGAATTCAAATCTTCCCTCAGGTCCTCACTAGCTGTGTGACCCCAGGCAAGCAACTTCTGTTTGTCTCAGATTCCTAAATTGTAAAATGGGAATAATGCCAGTACCTAAATGTATTCATAGAGTTGTTGTGAGGATCAAGTCAGATAACATTTATAAAAAGTGCCTGGCACATAATAAGCACCATAAAAATGCTTGCTCCCTTTGTAACAATGTACAGTGCCTCTATGCTAAGGAAGAAGAAGATTTAGTAGGAAGTATTCAGTAGTATCAAAGCTATAGAAAGATCAAGGAGGACAACAATTTGACAATTGAGAAGAGGCCATTAGATTTGTTAATTAGTGCAACAGTGATGAATTTTGAAGGATTTCATTAGAGTGATAGGAAAAATAAACCTTATTGCTAGGGGATGAGGAGAAAATGGACGATGTATAACTGGAGTCAAATAGTGTAGACAACATTTTCTCTAATTTATTATGACAGGGAATAGAGGCATCATATTATTTCTGGGTAGACAGAGGGGACAAAGGAGAAAAATAAAGAATTAGGAAGAAATGAAAATGTGGGCAGATGGGGGAAAACCTAATAATGAGAGAGAGACTGAAAATTCATATTAATGGGCAAAGCAATATTCCTATGACCTGTGAGAACTATAGTTAAATAAGTACCTATTCTGCCCTTATCATAAGTCTGACACTGTGCTAGGCACTAAACTGGAGATAGATAAACATAGTATCAGTTATGGTGGAAATAAAAGGATTGAACAGGACATACTCTTACATATACATTGAAAAATATGTAAAGACTAAAATGAAATTACTTTTAATGAATTAAATCCTCAGGGACCACAAGAGGCTATTCAGTTTGGGGAGAGAATTCATGCCTGCTTACCCTTTTCTACTTTTCCATCTTAGCATTATTTTTATACGCTTACCCTTAACTGTCATGAATGTTGATTTTATATTTCACAAGCATCGAAAGGATGGTTTCATAAAGTCTTTGCCCTGTGCTCTTGTTAACTGTAATGAAATCAGTGAAATGTGCCTAGGTTTTCACCTCTCATAGGTCAACCAATTTAATTGCAACAGACAACTTTTCCAAGTAACTACCATCTAGCATACAAGCTATTATTAGCCAGTAACATTGTGCACTCTTTACCTTTGTAAAGATGTCCTTCAGAACTTTGTCAAGTCAGAAATTTGTTCTGGATTTTCTTCCTGTAGCAGTGGTCCACACACTTCGATCATAAGTGTTCTTTTATCACTATATAGTTGTCTTAAAAGCTCTTCTTAAACTAGGAAGCTTGCATTTTTTCTCAACAAAAATAAGGGATATTTTAGATGAGTAATGACAAGGCACTTTTAATTTTGACAGATAGAACACTAGAGCCACAAAACTGCTAATACATTTATTCACTATTTTTGGTCATGTTAGTTTTGTATTAAAGGTTAGAAAAAATGGAAATATTTTGTTTCCACTTAGTCTTGCTTCAACTCATATTTGGCATGATTCAAAATGATGTAAAGCCCTTATATCTCTTGAGATTCTCTGTCATATTCTTCTGGTCATTTAGTCCAATGGCTGTCAAGGTTTGCTTTGATGTGACTTTGAATAATTTTGATAAAGTTTCAAGTGAGCATCATGTTATGCAAACAGAAGGCAAGAAGGAAAGGTGACATGAAGCTCCATCTTTCCTACCCAATTTAAAAGACTCTGGACAACAACCCGCATGAATTCCTTCCTGTAAGACTCTCCTCCAGATTCCCATGTGACCTGTTCCCATATTGACACTTTCTTTACTCTGATGGCCTAATACTTGCATTTCTGACAGCACCATCTAACTGGTTTTGTCCCCAAAATACCATTTCCCAGGATTTAGAGTGGAAACTTGCCTTTTCATGATGCTTCACACCAGATGGCTTCAGATGGTTTGTTCATCACACTGCTCTCTGGACATCTTCATGCCATGTCACTGTCTACACATATTTCATACCTTTCAAATAATGGGAACTGGAATCAAATCAACAACCATTTCTCAAGAAGAATGTCAATCATATAACTCAATTCACTATCCTGGTAATTTACTGAAATAAAACACATCTTCCTGATGGCCACCTCTTCTCTCTATTTTTAATCTTATTAGAATTCAAGCTACTTGAGGATAAGGTCTGTCTTGCTTTTAGTAATTACTTTTCCAATACTTTTTATGTCACTGACACTTAATAAAAATAAATATATTTTCTTGTATTTACTTGCTATTGCAACTTTCAGAAGGAGTGCTAGGAGACATGTTAAAGATGATTGGTGCAGATTATAAGCCCTTTTCTGATCTTTGTTTTGCTTAAAATGATCATCATCTTTTCCAAGTTCTTTAAATCAGGACAAAAATGTAAAATCAAAAGTCATAAAACATCTAGAACTATCACTGCTTGCGTTCTCAAGTAACCTCACAGTACCTTACTTTTAACATACTACAAGAATTTTCAACACGTATCTGGACTTTTTTTCAATCTGGATACTGGATATTTTACTTTTTTATTCTGATCCTCAATTTCTTATTAGTAATAACAGGAAATACAATGTCTCTATCTTAGAAGAAAAACAGGTCAAGATTTGAAATACTGTTATTTGCATTTTCAATCTCCATCTCTCTTCCCTAGTTTGGGTTGAAATAATAGACTTCTAAATAGAAGTTGGTATGAAAATATCAAGTGGAACAATGGGTAGAGTGCTGAGTGCCAAGTCTGGAGTCAAGAACACTAATTTTCCTGAGTTCAATTCTAGCCTCAAACATGTATTAGCTGGACAAGTCACTTCACCCTATTTGCCTCAGTTTCCTCATCTTTAAAATGAACTGGAGAAGGGAAATGGCAAACCATTCCAGTATCTTTGCCAAGAAAACCCTAAATGGGGATCACGAAGAGTCAGACACAACTGAAACTACTGAACAACAACAAGGGAAATATCATGGAGAAGAAGAAAATGAAGGAGGAAAAAAAGAAAAAAAAGAAAAGAAAGAAAAAAAAGAAAATGAAGGAGGTGAAGAGAGAAGAAATCATTGGCAGAAGATAATTGAAATAGTTGGAGATTCCATTTTATCCATTTCTTTCTGAACGAAATTAAGTGTGTTCCTAGCAGAAAAACATCTACAAGGGACTCAGATGCATTTTTTCTTGCTTTCCATTTTAAAATAGGAAGTAATTTCTGCTAGGACAACAGATTTGGGCCCCTGAGTAAAATAAAGACATTTATAACCCAGGGAAATTTTTAAAAGTTTGTGTTTAAAATGAAAAAGATATCTTTTAAGGGCTGGGGAATTAATGAAAATACTTAAAAGATCAATATATTTTGATTATTATTGTCAGTGATCTACTTGCTAATAACAGCATTTATACAAGTCATTGATAAAAAATATTAATGATAACAAGTGCCAAACATGGGCTTCTGGAAAAGTCCATCATTAGCCTTCTTCCACAGTGATACCCAATCATTCACAGGTCCTCTTTGGAATTAGACATTCAACTAGTTCATCAGCTAGCTAATTACCTTATCATCTAGTCCTCATCTTTCTGTCTTAAAAAAAAGGATGTGATAAGACTTGACAAATGCTGCATTTAAATCTAAGTAAACCACAGTGGTAGAAAGGGAAAGGACCTATTTATATGAAAAATATTCATAGCAGCTCTCTTTGTTGGCAAAGAATTAGAAATTCAGGGGATGCCCATCAAGTGAGGAATGACTTAAATTTGACTGCAGTGGAATACTATTGGACTCTAAGAAATGATGAGCAGGTATTTTCAGAAAAGCCTAGAGAGATATGTATGAACTGATGCAGAATGAATTAAGCAGAAGCAAAGCATTATACACAGTAACAGTGATATTGTAGTATGATAAATTGTGAATGACTTAGATTTTTCTCAACAATCTAATATTCCAAGACAATACCAAGGAATTCATGATGAAGAATACCACCCGCCTCCAGAGGAAGAACCGATGAAGTCTGAATGCAGATCAAAGTATACTATTTTTCATTTTATTTTTGCTTTGTTTTGATTCACTTTCTTTTGCAACATGATTAATATTAAATAATGTTTTGCATCATTGCACATGTATAACCTATATTAAATTGCTTACTATTTCAAGGATGAAAGAGAAAAGGAAGTGAAGGAGAGCATTAGATTAAGGGAGTGATTCTCTAGCTAATTGGTAGGTATAGCAAAGCAGACCTCTTGCATTCTAGTCCTCTCCCAAAGAGCCAGTATGTTGCTTGCAGAGCTAAACTCCAAAGTCAATAGGTGAGGTCAGTTGTTTATGCATATGAAAGCTCTATAATGTAACAGGGTGATGAAGGGTTTTCCTTTCATCTGCAGCCATATCTGCCACTCTCTTCCTCCCTCTGGAGTTAAGCATGGTTCTAGCTACTAACACCAAACTCTGCTTTCATCTATGGTTTCCCTGCTCACATAACACTATAATCTTTCATTCCACTTACAGTGAGCAGAGTACTCCATCTCTTGTCAGTCCTGTTCATTCTTTGGCTTCCAGACTGGTTCCCTAACACAAAAACACTTTTTGTTGCATATCATGTTCTCTATTATTCTTTTGCCTGTGCCTTTTTCCTTGTAGTTTGTATTTCCCTCACTACTAGTGATCACTGCTTAATGTCATGTACTATTGGCCCACTGCATTCTGGGAAAGTGTTTTATTTCATACTAGAACAACATCTGCTAAGTCAATTGCATGTGCATTCTTGACATCATCTCACTTTCCTTGGAAAATTGGTGGGTAAGAGGAAACACCAGAATTCTCCAGGAATGAAAAGGATTGATTGGGAGAATGACCACCTACTGTTCCTTTTCATATTGTTAATATTATGTAGCCTACCTAGGTCTAAGATGTTGATTGCTTGGAGACTGTGATATTCTGGGATAGTACATCAAGGAACCATTTGAAAAAATATTAACATTGAAAATAAGCCTAGTGTATTTGTTTCTATCTTCTTGCATCCACTGGGATCTAACAGCCTTCTGATGACATAGCTTCCATGGCCACCTGTATAGTTTCCCCTCATTGTACTTGGTCATATATGTCCTGACTAAGTGGTGATGGTGGAGTAGAAATACTTTTTCAAACACTATGGATCGCTCTCTATCACCACCACTCAGTAACTTCTCTTTTATTGGGGTTCATTCAATCAATATTTATCCCACAATCAAGATTCTGATGGTTATAATCTGCCAACCTCCAGGACACACTCCTTTCTTTCTCATTGAGTTCAATGCCTATCTTTTTATATTCCTCAACTCCCACCTTCATACTAAGGGACTTCAGTACACATACTGATATTTCCTTGGACACTCTACCAATTTCTCAAATTACTCATTTCCAATACCTACTCCTCTACACCATCTCAGCTATACACAGAGAGGAACCTACTCTTGATTTCAATATCATCCACAAACATTCCATTTCAATGTTCATAATATCCAAAATCCTTTTATTTGATCATATCCTGTTGTCATTCGACATTGTCCTCTGCCTTGCATTCCTTAATCCTGTTCATTGTCCTCACTGTTACTGCCAATTCTTACACCCCTTCGGTTCTCTCCAAGGAAATCTTTTTTGCAGTGGTTACACTTTTATCCTTTCCCATGTTAATCCTTTCATGAAGCAGTTAATCTATACACTGTCCTCTCTCAAGCCCTTTATTCTATCACTAGTGTTGCCCCGGATGAGTCTCACCATTTGCTTAGTTTCTTTCTTACTTCTCTAACATATTCCTGTGCACAGATTCTGCTACTAAGTGGCATTGGCCTCCTCACCACTCCCCTGGGACCCATCTCTCAATTCTGGGCATTTTTACTATCTGTACCACATACCTGAAACTCCTTCCTCATTTCAGCCTCCTGCCTTACTTCCTTGACATTGATGCTCAGCTAATTTTCTACTTTGTACAAAAAGCCTTTACTAGTTCCTATTAGTATCTTTTTTCCCCTTTCTGCCATGATCTACAATTTATCTTGTATATATTTTATTTGAATATGCTTGTTTTCATGTTGTTTTCCCCATTAGTCTTAGCTCCTGAGAGCAGCCTTTTTTTTACTTTCTTTATATCCCCAGAACATAGTATAGTGCCTGCTGTCACACATTAGGTGCTTAATTAATACTTGTTTACTTGACTATTGGTATTCTTTCTGTCCCACCTACCTTTCTACCTACTTATCTATTATTTATCTGTCAATTACCTCTCTGTGTGACTAATACCTCTCCTTTCTAGTTCCATTAGATTATCTCTTTTTAGAAGGAAGGAAGGAAAAGAAGAATGAAGGATAGAAGCAAGGAAGGAAGAAGGAAAAGATGGCAGAAAGAAGAAAAATGAAGGAATAGAGGAAGAATAAAGGAAGTAAAATAGGGAGGGAAGAATGGGTGGAGGAAGAGAAAAAAGAAGGAAGAAATAATGGAGGAAGAAGAAAGGAAGGAAAAACAAAAAAGAAAGGGAGAGATGGAAAAAGAAATGATGGAGGAAGAAGAAAGGAACAACAAAAAGAAAGAGATGGAAAAAGATGGAAGAAAGAAGAGAGGGAGGGGGAAATCAAGCATTCATTATGTTCCTACTATGTGTTAGGCACTGTGCTCAGTGTTTCACAAATAACATTTCATTTGTTCCTCACAACAACACTGAGAAGTAAGTACTTTTATTCCTATTTTACCCATGAAGGAACTGAGGTAGAGATAAAGATAACTTACTTAGGATCACACAGCTAGGAAGTGTCTGAAGCTGGATTTAAACTCAGGTCTTCTTGACTCCAGGACCAAGGCTTTATGCACTGCATCGCCTACTTTTGTCTTTGCAGGCAAAACATGAGTCACTTTTTATATTTGTATCCAGTACCTATCATAGTTCTTCACACATAGTAGGTGCTTACCAAATCCTTAGTTGAAGAGAGAAATAATTACTGTCCCATTTCCTCTATCTGGATCATATCTTCCCTATTTGAGTGTAAATTTTTTGAAGTAAGGAATCATTCTCCACGCTTTTTTGTTTGTTTGGCTTTTTATCCCTCTATAATGCACAAAGTATTGTTTGGTTTATAAAAAAAAACATTTAATAAATTATTTCTCATTACTTGATGGACTACTAAATTGGATTTTCTAAGTTAGAGCTAGGGAATTCAGAATTTCCCCCATCCTTAATTCTGTGGTAGATCTTAAGGAAGGAACTTAATCCCCTAGTAGTCAAAACAAAAACATTCTATTTTAAATATGACTTTGATTTCTCCCTGATGCTTCAGCCTTATACAATAAACTACAGCCTATGAAACTATTATTGTGTTCATTTGTTATGCAACATAATGTCTATACAAATGTACTTTTAATTTTGGTGTGTACTATGGGAATATCTATACAAAGGGCAACGGTTTATCTCTCCTATCCCTTTCTCTTTTTTTTTCCTACTCATCCATCTTTCTGAAATCTCGATGCTAATACCTATCTCAGGTGTGGTATCTAATAACTGCTTGGGTTTATTCTTCCTTCTTTTGGCTCTGAGCATTATGTAATAAATGTAAAATATTTTCTGATATTTCATTAGACTATCACCCTTTACTGTGTCAAACAACACAGAAATTGTAGTAGGGATCCTAGAGGTTGAAAATAACATTTTTAACAACAACATTAAGTGAAGGCTTTCATGACACAATTTTCTTCCTAATATATCTATATCTTTAAGTTTTAACACTAAACTATTTAAGGTGGGCTTATATTCATATGTATTATGAAAAAGTAAATATGATAGGTCATAGTATGCATTTCTTTTTGTTGTATCAAGCACTGTATAATATCTTTTAAATGCTTGCAAAACAAATACTTGTGATAAAATATTTGCAAAAAAATGCATATACAGTATACATTTTTAATACAATTATATAGAGCATGCACAACTGAGAAGAAGATTGGGATATCAGGATGATTTTATTTATTTGAATATTTACAAAAGTAGAGAAAGGCCTTCTTGCATGTTATACTGTCAGTTGTCCAGAGGTGAGGAATATTTTAGCCTTTGGTAGTGCCATTTCCAACCATTCATAAACTGACAGGTCATAATGCCAATGCCTTATAAAACTTGCTCTTATTTTGCCTCATGGAAATATTGCTGAAATAAAGTGAAGTCTCATTTAAGGTAGGACTTCCCAGCCCAGTTCTGCTGACAATCCCATATGTCACCAGTAATCTCTAGATTTTGAAAGTTTTCCAATCACTTGTTTCAAGGTGCTATGCTTCAGAATAGCTTCACCAGCATGCTGTGTTGAAATTTTTCATAAAATCATTAGGGAATAATTGGGAACAAAGGGAATAAAAAGTTATTATGGAATATGAAAGCAACCAAGTTTAACTAAATATATTTACACCTAGTACATAAGGCAGTAAAAAGTGAATATCACAAAGTTTCTCTTTAAAAAGTTTCTCTTGAAAGTTAGTGGCTCAGGGTGGTTAGATGGCACAGTGAACAGGGTACCAGCCCTGGAGTCAGGAGGGCCTGAGTTCAAATCTGACCTCAGACACTTAACACACACACACACACACACACACACACACACACAAACTAGCCATGTGACTTTGGGCAAGTCACTTAACCCCAATTGCCCTCCAAAAAAACAAAAAAAAAGTTAGTGGCTGGATGGTTTGGTGGCTGCCATGGTACATTGGTAGGATCAGACAAACCCATGTTTGAGGGGTCTACTTGAAGGGAAGTTAGTTGCATTGGAACTTATTAATAGGAGCCCAATTAGACAGACATTTGTTCATTCATTTATGCTACAGATGTTATTGAGAGGTTTCTATTTATAATACTCTATGTTACTTTTCCTTGTTCCTCATTCAAATAGTTTCCATTTTTACATGAAAATATTATTATTTCTTTTCTTGTCAGATTTACTTCAATATTTCAAACATTTGTGATTTCATCTCTTTAGGTCCTCCCCACCCCCATCAATGTAGTTCAAAGCCATTCCATGTCATAGGAGAAGAGTGATTTGCAATAGATAGATAGATAGACAGATAGATAGGTAGATAGATAAGATAGATAAATAGATAGATAGATATATAGATACATAGATACATAGATACATAGATAGATGATAGATAGATAGTTAGAAATAGGAGAAATAGATGAGTGAATGCATGGATGGATGAATGTGGATGGATGTTTGCCATCTTGCCAGTCTTCTGGAGATGAGCTTCTTTGAAATAGCCTAAGTTATTCCTTGGAAAGAAAATATATAAATTCTAATACACAGTCTATATTCAACTCATTTCCAGTTTGGTTGAACGACACAAAGCTTATATCTTACACTGGCATAGTTGTGGAAAATATAAGATTACCTACATGATAAGATGAGACATAATAGGACACCAGGAGAATTTACTTATTTCCAACACTGTGGCATACTGCCAAAACTTAATCCCTTGCTGTAGAAATAATTTATAGGGAAGGAGGGTGGTATATACAGAAACAGCCAGAGTTAATAAATTCATAGTCATAACCACTGAATGATGAAAAAAAAACTGACCATACTTCTTTCCAGTATGTTACTGATGAGTATACTCATAGGTGAGAGACAGTGTGTCCCAATTTGTACTTGTAGTACAGAACACCTGGTTGAACATACTATCATGTCAATTAGATATATGGCTAGTTGAATAAATTGCTTAACTTCACTAGACCATAGTGATCCTTCTAGGACTGTCAGTTACAGGTGGGCTATGACTTGCATTGGTCGAGTGAGTTCTCACATCACAAATTCCTACACCAAGGAAAACAACAGGCCCTCAATATACTGATGTGTATTTGTGATGCATGGAATATCCTTTCCCTGCATTAGTGCATTTTACAAATGTACTTAAGTAGTTTGTTTACTCTGGAGTATAAAAGAATATTTCACCAAGAAGGGGACAAAATTTCTAAATGTACCTTTACTATGGTGTGTTTGGCAACAGGAAAAAAAAATGGGAGCCATACATGTTTATCTCAGAAAAATATATATGTTCTTAATGTCGCCTTTGTTTTTATAATGGTAAATTATAGTTAGCCTCCATTGTGTGTGAGCCATATTTCTATTCATATGATTCTAAAATGCATTGTTTCAAACTCTTCAAAGGATTCATGGTTCCATTTAATTGAATATTCCCTCAGGGCAGGTAGTAAGCAAATCTGAAGACTATTTTTTCAGTTATCTTCCTTGACCTTTTGGCATAAGGCATTATATGAAATTATAACATCTCTGTGACAACATTTTTGAACAAGCTGTTGAATCTGAAAAGTGCATAATCAGCAAAGTCTGATTATTCTCCTGTTAATAAAAGTGCAACTAATATAAATTAATCATCACAGCAAGAAACTAAACAAAGCCCCCAAAATGTTCTTCCAGAAAATACTTGATGTGCTTGATTATCAGACAAACATGAGAGCTAAGATTAATTCTAGTTTAGAACACAAAATAATGTACAAATTGTTATTGAGGAGACGAGGGGATGATTATTAACAATATCATCTCATAAAGCAAAGAAAAGAAAAAAAAAGAAGGAAATGAGCCTTCGCTAGGTTTGTCAATATGACAACAAGGCAGATAATCCCCAAAACACCTGTAGATCAAACTGGAAAGTTGACATCAAATAGAAAAGAAATGGGACAATTGGGTTAATCTTTCCAGGTGATCTAGTCACATCATCATATGGCAGCTAGGCAGTGCAGTGGGTAGAGTATGGGGACTGGAGTCAGGAAAACTAAATTTTCTAAGTTCAAATACCGGTGTGAACCTGGGCAAGTGATTTAACCTGTTTTGCCTTAGTTCCTCATCTATAAAATTAGCTGGAAGAGAAAATGGAAAACCACTCTAGTATCTTTGCTAAGAAAATCCCCAAATGGGGTCATTAAGAGTGGGACATGACTGAAACAACTGAACAACATCAAAAGTTGTATTATCAATGAAGTGGAAATATCTCATCTGTTAACCATTACTAGAGCATGCAATGTATTTTGTGGGTTACTGACAATGGAACCCAAGATGAAGTCATGGAGGGCAGCTAGATATCTCACAAAACATAAAGAAGAAATTAATTTGATAGTTAATGTACATTTAAAAGAATTCAGTAAAAATTTATACTACATTAATTATAATTTATTATTTTTAAAAGGGACATTTTTATGAAATTTAAAAATATATATTATATATATATATTATTGGAGTGTCACAATTTTAAAGTATGAAAAATTATTACTCTGATGACTCCATAAAATAATTATGTATTGCTTGAATGGAAAATTCATGATGGATCCTGGTACCTTGGATATGTTCCATTATATACAAATATATTGTGCTTATTTGGTTAATATGATTATGAAATATTTGGTTGATAGATTAATGAACTTTGAGTATGCCTTCAAATTCTTATTTAGACTGTAGAATTTGTTTGAACCTTTTGTGCCTTTATTATCACTGCTCTGATTGTTATGTTACTATCTTTTTGCATTTTTCAAATAAACCAAGTTTATCCAGTGTAGAAATAAACAAGAGGGGCAGCTAGGTGGCACAGTGAGTAGAGCGTTGGCCCTGGAGTCAGAAGGACCTGAGTTCGGATCTGACCTCAGACACTTAATGCACACACAGACAAAAACCTAGCTGTGTGACCTTGGGCAAGTTACTTAACCCCATTTGCCCTCCAAAAAGCGAAAGAAAGAAAGAAAGAAAGAAAGAAAGAAAGAAAGAAAGAAAGAAAGAAAGAAAGAAAGAAAGAAAGAAAGAAAGAAAGAAAGAAAAGAAAAGAAATAAACAAGAGGGAATTGATTTGAGTGGCAGTGAGTTTGATATTTAACGTCTTAGAGACATAATATTAAATTTATCTTAATCCTATTCAGATTCCTTTCAGGCACTTTGCCTACAAACCCTTGTTTATTTTCTTATGAAGTCTAGAAATATAAAACAAAACAAAAAAGTGTGTTATTCAAAATTAAAAGGCTTATTAAGATTAAGTTTACTGCTAACTGCTTCATTTTAAATTATTAAAGATAAATATTTCTATTTCAATGACAACTAGTTGTGTAATTGACTTGAAAATTATGAGGTGTGGAGGAGATGAGGTAAAGAGAGCAGAAGCTTTTCCCAACTGGTCCTTCTCTGGTTCGTGATGGATACATTGTTCAGCATGCTTTCAGATTGGCATGCTTTTAGCTCAGAGTGACATATTTTTCAGTGCTTCAATCCATTGTAGCTCTCTATGGCCAATGGTAGGATATAATTCAATCCAAGAAGCCAATCCAATAAACATTTATTAAGTGCCTATGATGTGACAATTATTATTATAAGTACTGGGCATATGATTAGTAAAAAGAAAGTCCCTGCCCTCAGTGAGTTTACAATATAAAGGGGAGATAACATACAAAATGAGTCAGAAAAGTGCGGGTAGGGGCAGGGATGGATTTTGATAAATGATCAAGGAGTACCCAGCACAAGAACATCCTATACTATGAAGTTGAAATTATTCAGGGCAGCAGATAAGAAGTAAAGTATTTTAAGAATCTAGTTTCTGCCATAAACTATAAAGAAGTCATTGAAGGGAGTTACATCTTCTACCCTCCGGGCTCTTAAACAGAGGAGCAAGGAGACTGAAGGAGGCAATCAATCAAGGTTTGAGTTAACAATACAGTGGTAAGTTTAGAAGTGGCAAGCTTTCTGGTGGATGGCATTTGTTCTTTGGAGTTGAAACCAGGTGGGGCAGCAGATGTGATGCCTGCTACCCCAAAAGATTGACTGTCTAGGCATCCAATTATTTTCAGTCATCAATTTGTTCTACTACTAATGTTTTACAAACTGGACACCATCTTTATTTTTCTTGATATACCTCATTATCTCAAATAGTCCCAAATATAGGGTTTTATTTCAATAGTCATGGTTTAATAAAATGTTGTAGCCTGAAGAGAAGCTGATATTCATCTTAGACCAGTAGTGTCAACTCAAATAGAAACTGATCCCTGTGAACCACATATTAACTTAGAAAACCACAAATTATCATTATCTATGTTGTATCTTTATTTTGCTAAACATTTCTCAATTATATTCTAATCTGCTTCTGGTAAGTGCAGAGTTTTAGGAGCTTCATGCCTCTGCTGGGGGTTGGACACCTTTGATCTAAAATAAAGGTATTAGTTTACTGAAAATGTATTAGTTTACAGAAAACTGAAATGAAAATAGGTTGAGTACATTGTTCAAAGTCACATAGGAAATTAATGGCAGTGCCAGAAGTAGAACCTTGGTTTTCAGAGACTCGTTGTATTGTTCTGATACTTAAGTATCTATCAGAGGGTGCATTTTTCTACTACATTTCCACTGTTACATCTTCCAAGATCTTGGAACTCTGTTTGAGCTAGGTTGTAGATGGTCCTTTCTAGACTCCTTATCCTTTCATATGGTCTTATCTGCTACATGAAGAAGAATAGTCCTAGGAAGCATCCAATTGCTTTGAGTTCCTCTATGTCTTATATTCCTTCCTTATGTTGGAAGCATCCTTTTGGATCACCTAAGATGGTTGCAATGAAGAAATTAAAATATTAATATGAACATTAGTAATAGTATCTAATTAAGGTTTCATTCTGTGGTATAGACTATCTGCCCCTATGAGGTCAGAAGTGATTGATGAAGGTTGGAACAGTAAGGGAATATTTTATAGACAGCACAGGATTTAGTTAGACTTTGAAGTAAGGATAGAATTTTAGATAGTCCAGAGTAGAGAGGAATGGGGACAATGAAGGAAATGTGATTATTTAAGGTAGGTCCAGAGGTGAGAAAGAACATGGTATGTTCACAGAAAAATTGAAGAGACTAGATAGACTAGAACTTGACAGCTGTAAAAATAAATTATCTTGGATAAACAAGAAGGAGACCAGTTTAGGGAAGTCCATAGATTTATCTTGTGTTTGCTTAGTACATTTTAATATATACACATATAGTAAATACGGGGAGAATTATTAAAGTTACATTGTGGTTTATCAGAGAAATTAATTTTCTTTTTCAAAAATGGCTCACTATTGACTTTCTAAACTAAAGAATGAATGCTTTTAACTATGGACAAGTTGACTGAATAAAATGGAAATATAAACTAAAGAAGTAAACATGTACCTTTTTTCTTTATTTTATTCAAAGGGTGGTCAGAACTCCAAGTAATTTTCTCTGCCTACCTGACAGCTCTGTCAAGATTGGATGTTGTTATTTGATGCCTTTCTTTTTTTTCTTTCTTTTTCCTTTCTTTCTTTCTTTTTTTGAAACACCATGACAGAAACCAAGAATTTCACACATGACAGTGAGAGAGTAAGAACAAGAAAAGTACATTTATTTTGGTTACTGTTGGAAAATGTAAAATCAAGTTAGGGAAGAGCTTTAAAGCTTTATTTCTCTTCAAATATATTATAGGTGTGGAAATTGATTATGGAAAATGTGGTTATTGTTAGATTATCTAGATAGAACTGACACATTTTCGCTGAGCTATAAGAATAACAAATAAAAATACCTCTGCTTCTTAGACCAAATAATGGAGTGATTTTTTTTTTAAGTACAAGGTTAATAGAACTTGAGATAGACTTTAAGTAACCTAGCTTTAGTCAAATACCAGTTTTTAAGTTAGTAGAACTAGCTCTATTTTTAAAAATGCCATTAGTATACAGCTTACATGTTGCTACCTTTTTACAAAATGAAATGATTGTTCCCTTAGCAGTAGACTCTGTGGTGGACATAGAGAATAGCTGATTCTTTTTCAGTTGATGATCCTTAAAATATTGATGTTATTGTGTACTATGTTCTCCTGGCTCTCCTCACTTAACTTTTCATGAATTCATATAATTCTTCCTAGGTTTTTCTGAAAGTATCCTGCTTATCATATCTTATAAAACAATGATATTCCATCACAATCATATCACAATTCATCCAGTCATTTCCCAATAGATATCCCCTCCATTTCCAATTCTTTGCCACCATGAAAAGAATTTCTACAAATATTTTAGTACAAATAGGTCCTCTTCCATTTTCTTTTATTTCTTTAGGATACAGGCATAGTGATGGTATACAAAGGGTAAGTACAATTTTATAGCTCTTTGTGAGTAGTTTCAAACTGTCCTTCATAATGGTTGGATTAGTTCACAAATCCACCAACAGTATATTAATACCTGATTTTTCTACATCCCTCCATCATTTATCATTTTTCTTTTCTGTCATTGTAGCTAATCTGATAAGTGTGAGGTGGTTTCTGAGTTGTTTTAATTTGCATTTCTCTCATCAACAGTGATTTCAAACATTTTAAAATTTGACTATTCATATTTTTAAATTAGTCATTCATACCAAGCCAAGATAAACCATATAACCTGATAGAACTGTTTTTAATGGTCTTTCCATTTACTGGGATTAGAATCAATGACTTCTGAGATTCTTTGTACCCCTAATAATCTATGAATCCATATTTCTACTGATATAGAATTAAGAAAAAGAAGGAATTATCCAAATATACCCAAGGTCAGAGATTGAACATTACTTTATGGGTTGAATTTTAAAACTTATTTGAGGTAAAAGAAAATGCTCTTTCCCTATAACCATGGATGGGTAGATAAAAACCAAATAGTAAGAATCAAACTTGGGGCGGCTAGGTGGTGCAGTGAGTAGAGCATCGGCCCTGGAGTCAGAAGGACCTGAGTTCGGATACGGCCTCAGACACTTAACCCACACAAACAAAAACCTAGCCGTGTGACCTTGGGCAAGTTACTTAACCCCAATTGCCCTAAAAGGAGCGCCAGCCTCGGAGTTGGGATGACCTGAGATCAAATCCGGCCTCAGAAAATGAGCACCCACACATAAATAATGACTAGCCGTGTAACCTTGAGCAAGTTACTTAACCCCAATTGCTTAAAAAAATTAAAAAAAAAAGAATCAAACTTATATATTGGTAAATTTTCATTATAGAGAAAGCCCACAGAAAAGATGCAGTTCTAACCTGTACCTGAAAAAAAAAGCATTATGTTTACAAGACGTTATACCCAGTCACTGGCCATCCAGCTTTTGCCAGAAGACCTCCAAAGAAGGGGAGGGACAATGTTCTAATATAGATCATTCCATTTTTGGACAAATGTAAACAATAGGACAATTTTCCTAAAACCCAGCCTAAATTTGCCTTTTGCACTTTTAAATCATTTTTCTTGGTTCTGTCCTCTCTGGCTAAAAGTGGCAGTTTAAGTTCTTTTTCTAAATAATGATTATGATTTGCTTTTTACATAAATGGAAATTGCATTTTGTCAAAAGCTCTTTACCAAATTGTGGTTTGTTTTTTATCACTTAAAACATTTTAATTTCTATCTTTCATGTTAGATCACACAAATTTCTCAAAGTACTTCTTCTCCTCCCAGAGAGCCATGCCTTATAATGAATAATATTTTAAAGATAGGTAAAAAAAGAAAGAAAAGGAAGATAAAAACGAAGAAATACAAACAACACATTAAATAGGTCTGAAAAAATGTGCCGTCTTTCATATCTGTGGGTCTCCTACCTCTGCAGAGTAGAGGATGGTTTCTTCTCATAACTCCCTTTGACGTCATGCCTATTTTTTGTTATTACACATCATTCACCTTTCATTGTGCTGTGTTCCTTGTTCTTTCCCTTTTTCTTGTTGTGATCATTGAGTATATTGTATTCTTGGCTTTTCTTACTTTATACTGGTTCAGTTCATATAATTCTTGTCATACTTCTTTGTTTTCATCATAATTGTTATTTCTTACAGGGAGGAAATAAAGCCATATTATAAGCCTATTATAATGCCAGTCACTGTGCTAAATGTTTTACAAATATCTCACTCTATATTTACAACAATTCTGGGAGGTAGGTGGTATTACTAACCCCTATTTTATGAATAAGGAATCTAGAATAGATAGATATTAAATGACTTGCCCAAGGTAGCACAGATAATAAATATCTGAGACCAGATTGTTTCTGAGTACATATCTGAGACCATATGGTTTTCTTGACTCCAGGCCTACTGGTCTATCATTGTGATGCCTATTTTTATAGTAACATTACATTATATTCATGTATCACGTTTTTTTTAAAATTTAAGACTGAGTCTCCACAACTCCCTTAAGCTAGAAATGAAGACATTGATCATAGGTCCAGTCTCATTAATGCTCATCATGGTATTGCTTTGTTCTGTCCTGAAAGAGTTCATTTCTCTTCAGGCAACCTGATGGCCATCACTCCTTAAGATTCACCACAGTATTCATATACTGATTCACAGCTCCATAAACAATGTACTAGTGTGCCAATATTTCTATAATCCCTTCAATACTGACTTTCTATTTTTGTTATTTTTGAGGATTTACATAAAATGAATATATGATTATATGAATCTGTGCATATGTCTATATATGTCTATATATGTCTATATATATATATATATATATGTCTCTCTCTCTCTCTCTCTCTCTCTCTCTCTCTCTCTATATATATATATATATATATATATATCTACAAAGCCCTATATGAAAACTTGATTCAAAGCTCTTCTACATTCACTTACTTCCCTTCTTAATCCAGATGCCTTATTTTGTTTGTGCAAAGCTTTTCAATTTCATATAATCAAAATCATCTATTTACATTTTGGTAATTTTTTTTCTACCTTAACGTACTCATTAGTATTTTGGACTGATGCATTCCACTTTTCATTCACATTAGCTTTAAATTCCACTTAACCCTCCCAGATAAATCCTTAGGTATACTATAGTCATTTGATAGTTCAAATCATTAGACCTAAATTTATGTTAAGTTAAAATTAGCTATACTTTAAATTAAAGTATAAACTAACTTAAGTTAAAGTTAAATTAATTATAACCCAGGCTATTCAAATTAGTAAACATGTATTCTAAATAAGCAAAATAAACAAAGTGAGCATTAAGCACCTGCTAAATGCCAGTACCTATAACATATACTGGGGATAAAAAAAGGTAAAAATTAAAGAATTTCTATCCTCAAAAAACTTGCATTTTATAAGGTAATTTTATATATACATAATATATAAAGTACACAAAAATAATTTATGTGGAGAAGGTAATGGAAGCTGCTGAGATCAAGAAAATGTTCATGGTAGAATGAGATCACAGGCTAAGACTTCAGGGTAACATGGTGAATAAAATGGAAAACAAGATTTTTTTGGTCCTCATGACCATTTGAGCCATTCAAAAATAAGAATTATGGGTAAGAAACAAATTCAACATCCAAAATTGAGTTCATTATCTTCTTCCCACCCCATCTCAAGTTTTCTCTTCCTAATTTCCCAGTTACTGTAAAGGGTACTACGAACCTCCTAGGCATCCAGACTCACAATAGGGTGTTATCTTCAACTTATCTCTGTCTATCCCCACCCCCCCCATTAATATGAACAACAACAAATACAAACAGGTGTGTGTATTTGTATTGTGAACTCAATATGAGCATGAGTCAGTAGTGCAATCAACAGCTCAAAAAGCTAAGATCAAATGAGAAAGGTGATAGTCCCATTGTATTTTGACCTTGTCAGACCAGAGAGTTTGTGTTCAGTTATTCATACTACATCTTTTCCCACAGTATAAAAGAATAATTGAAAGGACGTGAAATGTTCTAACTATGGGGAAAGAATATAGGAAAGAGAATGGTAGCTGTCTTCAGTTGTTTGAAGGACTAATGTCAAAAAGGCCAAGTATTTATTCTGCTTGTCTCCAGAGGACAGAACTGGTAGAAAAAAGTGGTAGATATTGCCGTGAAACCAATTTGATTTAACAATAGCTCATATTTGTATCCCACTTTAAAGGTCTGCAAAATACTTTTTCTTTCTATCCTATAAAGCAAATAATATATGTATTATCACCCACATTTTACAGATGGACAAGCTGAGGGTCTAAAAGGCAAAACCATTTATATAAAGCCATGCAATAACTTGTATGAGGGAGAAAGTAAAGCCATGTTTCTGGATTACATGTTCTGCATTTTTTCCTTGTGCCAAACCATCTCTACCATTCAATTAGTCCTATTCACAAATGGAACAGATTGCTTCAGAAAGTAGATACTTCCTATAATTAGGGGATCTTCAGGGTAGGATGACAACTTGCTTGTCTTCTTATATAGGGACTCAGGTATCAATTAGACTGAAAGACCCCCTAGCTTCCTTACCTACTTTGAGACTCTAGGACTCTATGGTACTATTTGTTAGTTTCTATATGAAATAAAATCATCTAAGTGATATAGTTAAGGTTATCTAAGCCTTTGCACAAACAAGTAGTCTAAAAATGGGTCCATGGACTGGACCTGTGACTTCAATGATATAGGGAACTCAGTGAGGGCACTTACTCTAACAACAGAAATCGACACAAGCATTGCTATATCCAGTCTTAGAGATGTGCCTAAGGTCTTCTGGGATGATGCTATTTACCCAGGGTTAAACAATCCATGTCAGAGGCAGCACGTGAACCCAGATCTTTCTGATACTAGGCTATTAGTGTATTCTCTACTATTTATTAAAGTATTATGATATAGAATAGTTATATTCCATTTGGCTTGTGACTAATTAAGATAGAGATTCTCATATTCTTTCTTAATTCTCTATAGGATGCATCTAATGGGAAATTTGCAAAGGTTCTATGTCCTAGGTTCATTGAAATGGACCAACTTTGACATACCAAAAAAAGTGAGCTAATCATTGTGATTACAGTGTTAAACCTTAGCAGGATTCCTATTTGTCTGCATTTTCAAAATATGACTATTAAAATTAATTACATTCGCTTTTCAAAAATAAAGAACAAACAACAGCAATCATAGAAAGTAAGGGACAGGGCGGAGCCAAGATGGCGGAGTAGAAACAGCTCGTCCAAGCCTCTCTGCCCCCAGATTCTCCACAAACTATGTAAAAAAGGACTCTAAAAATCTTCTGGAGCCCCAGCACCCACAGAACGACACAGAGAAGCTAACCTCCTGCTGAGGTCAGCCCAGCACCCTGCAGGAAGGAACAGCGCAGTGGTCTGGGAGCCGGCAGCGGGCAGAGCGCAGGAGCCGAGCCGAGCCCAGGTCCACGTGAGCCGAGGTTTTAGCCCCAGGGCGGCAGGGCCAGCAGCCGGCTGGAGGAACCCCAGAACACCAGGAACTGTGGAGACGCCAGAATTATCAACATAGACTTGCCTAGGACAAAGTAAGAGGTTAGTGTCCTATGGACTTTGGGACCTGTATTTGGGGGAATGCGTCAGCTCCCTCCCCTGGGGGCTAGAAGCTGCTGAGGAGACACGCCACTGTGTAGTTTTCAGAGGCATTTCCGGCTCCCAGCCTACAAATCGTGGGGAGATCCAGCGATCAGTCTTGGGGGGTAATCGCTCTTGCTTTAACCTCCCTGGATCTGGATTGTGATCTAGGGTAGAAGTGGTGGGTGGGTTTATAGCTTGCCAGAAACGGAAGTTGCCCCCACACGTTCCGGACGAAAATTCCTCTATCTGGCCTTAAAGCCATAGTGTGGCAACAAGCCCAAAAGTCAAGCAATTAAGTGGCAACATGCCAAGGCAAAGGAAACAGAAAATGCAACCCTAGACTCCTATTTTGGGGGCATAGAGCGGGAAAAGGACTGTGAGGTCAGAAGTCCTGCTCCAAAAGCCCCAGGGGAAAACATGAGTGGGTTGCAGGCCATAGAGGACCTTAAGGAGGACTTTAAAAATCAAATAAGAGAAGTGGAGGAAAATTAGAAAGAGAAATGAGAAGGATGCAGGAAAAGTATGAAATGAGGGTCAACAGCCTGACTGAGGAAAACAACACCTAAAAAAATAGACTAACTCAAATGGCAAAGGAGGCCCAAAAGGGCAATGAGGAGAAGAATGCCTTAAAAAGTCGAATTTGCCAGATGGAAAAAGAATCTCAAAAAGTTCACTGAGGAGATTCATTCCTTCAGAGTTAGACTGGAGCAAATGGAAGCTAATGACTTTATGAGAAATCAAGATGCTGTTGAGCAGATCCAAACAAACGAAAGATTAGAAGGCAATGTGAAATATCTCATGGGAAAAACCACTGACCTGAGAATAGATCCAGGAGAGACAATTTAAAAATTATTGGACTACCTGAAAGCCATGATCAAGGAAAGAACCTAGAAATCACCCTTCAAGAAATTCTCAAGGAAAATTGCCCTGATGTTTTAGATCCAGAGGGCAAAATAGAGGTTGAAAGAATCCACCGATCACCTCCTGGAAAAGATCCCAAAAAGAAAACTCCCAGGAATATTATAGCCAGGTTCCAGAATCCCCAGATCAAGGAGAAAATACTACAAGCATCCAGGAAGAAACAATTCCAATATTGTGGAAACACAATCAGAATAGCCCAGGACCTGGCAGCTTCTACACTGAGGGATCAAAGGGCATGGAATAAGATATTCCAGAGGGCAAAAGAGCTGGGAATGAACCCAAGTGTCACCTACCCAGCAAAACTGAGTATTTTGTTTCAGGAGAAAATATGGTCATTCAGTGGAATAGAGGACTTTCAAGCATTCTTGAGGAAAAAACCAGAATTGAATAGAAAATTTGACATCCAGACACAAGAAGGAAGAGATGCCTGAGAAGGTAATCAGGGGAAAAAAATCAAAAGGAACTTATCAAAGTTGAACTATTTACATTCCTATATGGAAAAGCAATATCTGTGACTGATGATACCTTTCCCACTATGAAAATAATGGAAGAAGGGGGTGTGGTCATACGAATACATATGTGAATGTGTGTGTATATGGTTACAGTTATATATGGATAGAGGGCATAAGTTGATTTTGTTGGGAAGGGAGAGTACTCAAGGGATGAAATTATGAGGTGAGAGAGGAAAGTGGCAAGAGGAGATGGGGAGAGACAGGGTAGGGTAAACTATCCCATGTAGGGGAAGTGGGTGCAAAGGAGGGGGAGAATAAGGAAGGTTAAAAAGGCAAAACCACATTCACATTGAATTTGGTTCAGGGAGAAAATGACATACATACTAAATGGGATATCTCAACCTGCAGCAGGATAGGGGGAAGGGGGATGAGAGGAGGGATGATGGATGGGAGGGCATCCTTGGGGTGAGGGAGGTTGGAAGTACCCACTATAGAAGAGGGACAGGATCATGTAGGGAATGGACCAGGTGGGGGGTGGGATGAGGGGGAGGGAATTATAAGCAGCCTTGAACAATATATCTACTATGATAATGTTTTGCATAGCTAGACATGTACAACATATACTGAATTACTTATATCCCAAGAAGGAATGGGTGACAAGGCAGGAAGGAAATGGATCTGAAATTCGAGGTCGTAACATTAAATGTTTCAAATATATATATAAATACTATTATTAATACTCTTTTGCCTATAATTGGGAGATAAGATGTGCAGGCATTGGGACACAAAGATTCATCTTCCTCTAATGGAAAAGTCAATGGGGGTATGGGAGAAGGTATGGGAGAGAGCAGATTGGAGGAACCGATATCTTGTGGGACTGCTATTCTGGGAGGTTGGGTAGGGGAGTAATGGGGGGAAAATGATTGTAACTCAAAATCTGGCGGAAATGAATGATGTAAAACAGAAGTTAATAAAGTATTTGTTTAAAAAAAAAAAAAAGAAAGTAAGGGACAAATAAAAGAGGTAAAGTTTTAATGCCTTAAAAAAAAAAAAAATTAATTACATTCAAGAAGAGTTTATCAGAATGAAAGTCTCACAAGTTATATTTTTAGGCTCTAGAATTAAAGTGGCACCAATAGGCCAATAGATCACAGCAAAAACAGCCAAGCTTGCCGTTTAGAGTTCTTTAAACAGACTTATTCTGATTGTAACAAAAACACCCATAAATCTATGCACATATATATTGATCCTGGCTTCCCCTTAAAAATGACTCTGTCCCAAGAAGTTGGCATATTTCATAAACAAACCAACAAATTATTGATCTATCATAGACTCTAAAAGTCCTGTGAAGAATCTAGGTTGCTTTTAAGTTCATGCTGTACCTACGGGAATGAGAAACTCTGAAATGAAAAATAGATATTTTAAAAAGAAGCACAAATAACAGAAGATGTAGAGCTGTCTCCCTCTCCTCTTTAAGCTCCTATTGTAATTCAATCTCTGTACATCACATCAGTGTGTTGTATCTACTGATATGACACTTTGTACATTAGTCTGATTCCTTCCAACATGCATCAGTAATTAAGTTAGTTATATCCCTGTAGGTAATTGTCCCTTTGTGAAAGGGGCTTTGATGAGAGTTGCTTTACTTAAACAAATGGTGTGTAAATTAAAATCTCTGCATCGTGTTTCTATTACATTTTTACTGTGACAATAAATGAAAAGTAATATAGCTTTATATTCATTTGGTCTAAAAGGGCTATTACTTTGATTCTTATAAAAAATTAAAAGGCAACTAACAAAAGAATCTTTGTACTGAATAGAAGAGGTACATACTCAACATGATTTAAACAGCTGGATTTTTCCAGTGAATGAATAATATAAGCAATTTTAAAGATAAATTATCTCCTTCAGGAGATTAGAATATTATTTCCTAAATTAATCTCAATGTTTCTGTTTTCTTCCCAGAGAGTCATTTTAATACCAGCATATTACAGCTGCATAGGATCAGTTGTGTAGGATATCAGGTAGAATTACAAAAAAGCATGTTTTAAAAATACACTTCTTTCTCCTTTCCAATAAATACCACACAAAAATTATTTGTCAATCTTTTCTTCACCTTTCCCCTCCAAGTACACTTTTTCTGCCCTCAAGCAGATAATGCAGTCTGATCTTGGCCAGATGTCATACTATTCATTCTTCTGACCTATAGTGTCCTGAATGAGATGTCATATTTGAGTCATCATTTTAATGACTTAGAAAAATACTAGTTCATTTCATCACAAGAAATTACACCACCAGCTTTTGCTTCACTTGATTAGTATTTTCTTACCTTCATTTTTTTTTAAATCATTCAAACGGAAGAACAATGAACAAATTATTAATGTTCTCTTGTATTAGCCCTTAGAGAGGCAAAGTTGCAAGGTGAGAGATTTGGCCTCAGAGTCAGAAAGACCTAAGTAACAGTACTCCCTTTAACACCTGCTAATTCTTTGATCCTCAGCAGGTCACTTATCTGTTCAGTTCCCTAGGCAATTCTATAAGACTAGAAGGTTCAAAGAAGGTATCAACCTACATCCCTACAGAGAATTCCCTCATCTGGGGAGATCCATATAGCAATAAAATCACAGGTCCACTCTCTATATCAAATAATATATTTTTACTTCATTAAAGTCATTAGGGGTAGTGAGGTAGCACAGTGAATAGAAGACTGGCCCTGGAATCAAGAGGACCTGAGTTCGAATCTGGCCTCAGACACTGAACACTTAATAGCTGTGTGATCTTGGGCAAATCACTTAACGCCAACTGCCCTGCCTTCCACCCTCCAAAAAAAAACAGTCATTAGTGCCCAGTAGTGACAATATGGTGGAAACTCTATAACTGTCTTTAAACTTTAGTTTTTAAAAGTGATTTGCAAATACTCTTTCAATCTATCCTCACAACAACCCTGGGAATTTTCTTATTTTTTTTTCCTATATGACAGTTGAGACAACTGAGGTAGACTTAAATGACTTGTGCAGGGTCACACAGCTATCAAATGTTTAAGGAAGATTTTGAACTCAGGGTCTTGAGCTTTATACACTGTACAGCCTAGCTTCCACACGAATAAGACTGAGCTATCTTTATAAGTATTAATAAAATAATGTAGCTAACCATGTGACAACTATATTACAATTGGTTACATATATGAAACAAACAACATATTGGTGGTAACAACTGCTTCTCTTCTATTAGACATATTACTATGCCCTTTAATATCTTTGGTTACTTATCACCTACAAGCTTTATCCTCTTTGTACCCTGTTAATGAAGTACAATTGCATGTATTTTGAAAATAGTGGGAAGAGGTAAAAGTATTCCTTATCTAAAATATTCATTTTTATTGTAAAAAGTTTTGTGTTCTGGGTGTTTCCACTATATTCTCTGCATTTGGACAAGTTTTACATCATAAAACCCCTAGGAAACATTGTCATCAACTTTATACTTTATTTTCTATTTATTACTTCTTGCAGGATATTTCTTAAGCACTTTTTCCCTGATTGAACATTCCTACTGTATCTGGTCCTATGAATTGACTAACACACAGTGATTTGTATATTGGTGTAATTTTCCCACCACCAAAATTCTTGGATCAGTTTCTCATTCTATATAAACTCTCAAGAAATTCCATAAAGGGTTTTATAAGATGAAAATCTGATCTTATTTTCCTGAGAAAAGAACAAGGTATTGACTAAATGGTATATTCAGAAGTTACCTTTGAGCTAACTATAGGACAAACCTTTATGCCATCTTTTTACTCTAGATTAAGAAGAAAAACAGAAAAAAAAACCTGATGAAAATCTCAGGGCATTTCCATATTTCCATAGAAATGACCTCTGTAAGCATACATATAAATCATGTCAGTGTTTTAGGCTACCATGCAGGTTAAATTATGTAGAGTAATCTCTTATACTCCAACACAGAAAGCCCACAATGCCAATATTTTCTTTTTCCCCAGATGTTGGTGTTAAAACATGGTTTTACCTGTCCTGCAAATTAAATGTCATACTGTCTTTCACGCTAATTAATTTCTTTATTTGTATTTCAGTAAGAAAGAACCAAAACAAAAACTTACCTATGAGTTAGTTTTCCTCAATGGTCTTTCACTGATATTAAATTGTTACTTCTATTGACCTAAATGTTCTGCCATAATCTCTCATAGTGGTATGAAGATAACCATTAGTTCTTGAAAGCAGTGCTGTTAGGAGACACATTCTGGTGGCTTCTTCAATGCTGGAAAGGCTTTAAATACTGACCCAACTATTGTTTATTTCTGCACACTAAAGATCAACCCATGTAGAAATGGTCATCATCAGGTAATATTTTTCCCCAGACAAATAATGCTATAAGCCTAGTCACTAAATTGTAAGTGGGTTATACTCTGTCCATGGGAGGAAAGAATGAAAGAGCATTTATATAATACATATATGGAGCAATAACTGGGCCTACAAATACCAGAGTGAGGAAGTTACTGCCATAAAGGAACTTAATATTCCAAAGTTGGGGATGGAAGGAGTATAACACACATGAAGAGGTATGGGCCAAGAGATGGGAATTTTGTCTCAGGCAATCAGAAATTATTTGTGGGGCCATGGGCCATTCAAGTTGTCTCTTTATTGATTTGATTATTGTCCCTAAAGCCAAAGAAAGAACCAGAAAGTGAGTGTGCATGTCTGTGTATACATCTGTATGTCATTGACCTCATATTATTCAACATTTTCTATTGGTTTTAAGACAATATTATATTATAATATATAATAATTTAATATAATAGCAACATTATATTATATTATTATTTGTGAATGAGTAACTGACAGAAAAATTATTTATCACTTATTATGAACCAGATTCTGTAATTAAGAGCCAGGAATACAGAGCAGTACCTGTGCTCAAGAGCTGACATTCTAAAGGGGAAGGAAATATATAAATAAGAGTTAGAGGTGAAAATTGGGATAAAGGATAAAAGGGTAGGAAGAAGCAACAGAGCATAGAGATACTCAGGAAGGACATAGACTAAGACTGGTCTAGTTGAGGTGAAAGATCATTAAATAAGAGCCCAGGGCTCCAGGCTCATGTACTTATGGTTGAGCCAGAGGGTAAGGAAAATGGTAAGGAAGGTAGCCTGGAGAAAGCCAATAATGATGTCAAAAATGGTAGCTAATATTCTAGAAAGGACTCAGATGAGAGATGCTATTTAAACTGAGCCGAGAAAAAAAACTAAGGATTTCAAGAAATAGAGGGAGGAGTCTTTCCAAGACCTGAGAAGAGCATTCCAGTTATGAGGAGTGCCCGCACATACATAGAGAAACAAAAGAATGATTGTGTGAACAATTATAAGGAAGCCAGTTTGGCTAGACTGTAGAGCATTTGAAAGGAAGTACTGTGAAATCAGCCTAGAAATGTAGGTTGGTGTCAATTTTTAAAGGGTTTTAAAAGTCAAACAGAAGATTTTGGACTGGAGTCTAGAATAAAAAGGAGCCAATGGACTTTTTTGAGTGGGAAAATAAAGTGATCAGATCTATGCCTTAGCAATGTCACTTTGGTAGCTGAATTTAACATTGGGCAAGAGCAACTTGAATCAGGGAGACCAATTAAAATCCTATTGTAAAAGCCCAAGGAAGAGGCCATGAAGGTTAGGAAAAAATGAGTGAAAACATTTAACAACGAGATTAATGTTTTATATCAAAGTATCTTATAAGCTTCATGGGCCAGTAATGAGCTCATTCACCTATTATTTTGAAAGCCATGAAAATTATGTCATGGCAGAGGGGTACACTAGTACCCAGATGTTATAACTTTCAAGAAATATATTTATGCTTTCAAAAGATTGGTGTTAAGTTTTTGGGATAATGGGACAGAATATCATTCTTAAATAGTAGGCATCATTATATAACATCAAAATGAACATTGCTAGTTTACTTTTAACATTAACATAAATTTTAAAAAATCAACCAAGGAATAATTTGACATCTTCCTTATAAATGTTCAATTGTTATAAATAATTCTGATTTTACTTCCTGAACTGAATTAGGGCACAGTTTTTAAACTTTATTTCAATGCAATTAGAAGGAAAACTTTTTTTCTAATCTACTTCAACATAAATATATTCAGATCTGACTTCTAAGAGTTCTGCCATCCATACCACATAATATTACATTTTGTTGCTGTTGTTCAGTCGTTTTAGTTGTTTCTGACTCTTTGTAATCCCTTTTGGAGTTTTCTTGGGAAAGATACAGTATGGGTTTGCCTTTTCTTTCTCCAGCTCTTAGAGATGAGGAACTGAGGCAAAAAAGGTTAAGTGACTTATTCAGGGTCACATGGCTAGTAAGTATCAGGATATATATGACCTCAAGAAGATGATTTCCTCACTCCTGGCCCAGTATTGTATACTATTGTGCCATCTGGATTCCTCAGAATATTATATGTCCTTGATAATAACTTATAAAGCCAAGCATGAGCTTGGCCATTACATACCTGCATATAATTGGGGAAATCGATGTTTTCATTACATTTTGTAATAAGATATAAAGTGGTTTCATTACAAAGGCTAGTTGCAATTGTATATTCATTTATAGCCTATTTTTTCTTTTTTTCAATTTACTTATTTATTTTTAATTTTCAACATTCATTTCCACAAGATTTTGAGTTACAAATTTTATCCCCATATTTTCCCTACCCCCACCTCAAAACAGGGAGCCTACTGAATACCCCTTCCCCCAATCTGTCCTCTCTTATATCCTTCCTCATCCTCCCCACCTAACTTTATAGTAGGGCAAGAAGGATTTCTATACCCAGTGCCTATGTATCTTATTTCCCAGTTGCATGTTAAAAGCAATTTTTTAAACATTTGTTTTTAAAACTTTGAGATCCAGATTTTTTCACTTCTTGCCTCCTAACCCACCCCAACTGGGAAGATAAGCATTTCAATATAGGTTGTACACGTGTAGTTACACAAAACATTTGCATAGTAGGTTTATTGCGAAAGACTAACTATATTCCCGTCCATCCTATCCCGCCCACCACTTATTCTATTTTCTCCTTTGACCCTGTCCCTTTTCAAAAGTCTTTGCTTCTGACTATCCCCTGCTCTAATCTTCGCTACCTTCTATCTTTTTCTCCCTTCTTTTCCCCTTCCCCCCTACTTTCCTGTAGGTTAAGATATCCAATTGAATGTGGATGCTATTCTCTCCTTAAGCCAAATCCAATGAGAGTAAGGCTGACCCATTCCCTTTCACCTTCCTGCTTTTCCTTCACTGTAACAGTTTTCTCTTGCCTCTTTTATATGAGATAATTTACCTTAATCTATCTCTCCCTTTCTCCATCTCTCAATATATTCCTCTCTCACTTCTTAATTTTATCTTTTTGGATATCATCCCTTCATATTCAACTCATGTTGTGCCCTCTGTCTATGTATGCATTTACATATACATACACACACACACAGTGTGTGTGTGTATATACATATATATGCACACATTCACATATATATTTATACACACATACATCCTCCTATGCATACATATATATGTGTGTGTGTGTGTGTGTGTGTGTGTGTGTGTGTGTGTGTGTGTGTGCATATATATTCCCTTCAACTATCCTCATACGGAGAAAAATCTTCTGAGTTACAATTATCATTTTCCACATAGGAATGTAAGTAGTTCAACTTTAATATATTCCTTATGATATCTTTTCTCTTTTATCTTCTCATGCTTCTCTTGCTTCTTGTATTTGAAAGTAAGATTTTCTGTTCAACTCTGTTTTTTTTCATCAAGAATGCTTGAAAAATCCTCTATTTCATTGAATAACCATATTTTTCCCTAAAGCATTATACTCAGTTTTGCTGGGTAGGTGATTCCTGGTTTTAATCCTAGTTTTTTTGACCTCCAGAATATCATATTCCAAACCTTAATGTAGAAGCTGCTAGATCTTGTGTTATCCTGATTGTGTTTCCACAATATTCAAGTTGTTTCTTCCTGACTGCTTGCAGTATTTTATCCTTGACCTGGAAACTCTGAAACTTGGCTATAATATTCCTAGGAGTTTTCATTTTGGGATCTTTTTCAAGAGGTGATCAGTAAATTCTTTCAATTTCTATTTTACCCTGTGGTTCTAGAATATCAGAGAAATTTTGCTTGATAATTTCTTGAAAGATGTTGTCTAGGCCCTTTTTTGATCATGGCTTTCAGGTACTCCAATAATTTTACAATTATCTCTCCTGGATCTATTTTCCAGGTCAGTGCTTTTTCCAATGAGATATTTCACATTGTCTTCTATTTTTCATTTGCTTGGATCTGTTTTATAGTATCTTGATTTCTCATAAAGTCATTAGCTTCCATTTGCTCCAATCTAATTTTGAAGGAATTATTCTCTTCAGTGAGTTTTTGAAATACCTTTTCCATCTGGCAAATTTGACTTTTTAAGACATTATTCTCCTCATTAGTTTTTTGGGCCTCTTTTGCCATTTGGATTGGTCTATTTTTAAAGTGTTTTTTTCTTCAGTATTTTTGGGTCTCCTTTAGTAGGCTATTGACTCACTTTTCATGATTGTCTTGTATCTTTCTCATTTCTCTTCCCAATTTTTCCTCCACTTCTCTTCTTTGATTTTCAAAATCCTTCTTGAGCTCCTCCATGGCCTATAAGCAGTTCATATTTTTCTTGGAAGCTTTTGATGCAGGAGTTCTGACTTCATTGTATTTCTCCTGTTCCATGCTTTAATCCTTTTTGTCCCCAAAAAAGGATTGTATGGTCTGTTTATGCTTCCCCTGCTTGCTCATGTTGCCAGCCAATTACTTGACTTTTAAGCCTTTGCCAAGGTATAACTCTGCTTCCAGACTACAGAGAGCCATGTCCCAAATTGCTGGGTTTTTTGCAGCTGCCAGAGTTATTAGAATTGCGTCCTCTCTACAGCCCCCACAAGCTCTGGCACACTGGCCACACACCCCAGGACCACTACCCAAGACAATAATCCAAATCCAAGCAGGTTAAAGAAAGAGCAATTACCCTGTAAATGGTCATTTGGTCCCCCTACAATCTGCAGGCCAGGAGCTCTGGAGGCAGCCACACAGCAGCTGCAGCTGCCACAGCACCTCCACTTCTCAATCCTGGGGCAGGAGCTGGACCATTTATATTCTTTCTCCATTTCATATTTCTCCATTCATATTCTCCACCCAGTTTGACCAAGAGATCTCCACTTACTTTTTACTTTCTTTTTGGTGTTTATGTTGAGAAGTCTGGAAACCAACACAGCTGCTGGTGATTCACTCTCCTAAAGTCTGCTCTGGCCACTGCTGGTCAGGGCCACCTTGGGGCCAGAACCATGCCGCTCATGTGGGACTGCTCTTGGCTCCCAGCTTGGTGTGATAGACCCTTCCTGTTAGCCTGCCAGGCTGTCTTTAGCAGGGGATTTGTTTCTTTCTGTCACCTAGTGGGTTCTGTAGCTCTAAAATTTGTTTGGAGTCATTTTTTTTACATGTACTGGAGATGGTAAGAGCTGGAGCCAGGAGGAAATCTTGTTTTTGCTTTGCCATATTGGCTCTGTCCCTTATTTTTCATCATATATACTCATGTAAGGAATCTATAAGACAAAGGAATGCTATAAGCTGGCTTAGAGATGTTAAGAAAAAATTAATTCATTATCTATCATCAACCCCCCCCCACACACTACTTCATAGCATTAAATTTTTAAAAAATTTAGTGGTCATTAAACTGAATTGCATGTGTATTTATTAAACTACAAGGTTCATGTAGGGATATTAGAATTTATAGTTAATGTTCCTCATATCTAAGGTAGGCGACAACTACATTAAGAAGCAGATCTATTTTGATCATGGAGATTTTAGACAAATGTGTCTTTCTTTTACAAATTTAGTAACATTTATTTCATTTTAGCTATCATGAATTGGTCTTTTCTATTTTCTCCATTCATTTCTTCATGGAGTAACGGGTATATTTCAGGTAGGAAACTTTCAGTGTAACATCAATTTCCCTGGCATTGAGTTCCTGATTTATCCATGAAATGAAGACTTTTGCTCCCTCAGAATAGCTTTAAGATTTCTTGACTTTGTCTGTAATGCTTTGATTGTTTTAAAAAAAACCTCTTGTGGGCCTTTACTAAAACCCTCTCTCTTGTCTGAGAATACTTCAAAACTATGCAGTGTTTTTAAAAGTGTTCAGTTGTGTGGTCTGAAACCCACATATTGCCTTCTTTGGGGGGCCTAAGCGTGTCTAAGGTACCTTAGCAAAACCTTTCTGTGTGGGGACGGAACACACTCAAAGTTTAACTCATTGTCACAAATAATGAATTAGATAGCTTTTCAAAAACACAAACGTATTCCCTTCTCTGCTGTTAGATCCCCATTCTATTTCTACAGGGTGACAGTAAACAAAATGTTCCTGCTAAAAATGTATCATTTTCTGTGGCTACTTTAAGGATTCAAACAGCGAAATAGTCACCTCTGACAGTTAAAAAAACAAACAGAATACATCTGCTGCTATGAGGCCCTTTAAATTTGTCAATAGCTTTATATATTATTAATAAATGTATAACATTTATTCATTTTTTTCCCAAAATTCAGCAAACTTTTCTAAAGGGTCAGCAGAGTAAAGTATCAGTACTGGGAGCTGAGAAAGAGAGTGAGATTATATGAGAGTTGTATCTTACTCTCATAAGGCTAATAGTCTAACTTGGAGATAAGATACACAGTTATTTTACATTATATAATAAGGGCATTGGAGAGCAAAACAAAATGCTGTGTGAGATCTGAGGACAAAGATCACAATGGAGCAAGGTGGAATGAAAGAACATGGAAACATTTTGGAGGAAATAACAAGTGAATAGCATATGGACTCCAGTTGAGCATCCCAATAATCTAAACTTGGTGCTTTGCCATTTAACATTTTTATCATTTACTTTGATAAAGGATCATAGATAACATGTTCATCAAGTTTGTAGATGACACTATGCTGGGGGGGGGGGGGATAGCTAAAAGACAGGATGAGAATCAGGATCCAAAAAGATCTTAACAGATTAGAACATTGGGATGATCATAAGAAGACAAAATTAAATAGGGTTAAAAGCAAGTCTGACCTGAAATTTAAAAAAAAATCAGTTTCTATAGTCAAAGAAGGAGAAGGCATGTTTATAGAGTAGATTGTCCTAAGATCTAAGGGGTTTAATGGACTGTAAGGTCAAAATAAATCTGCCATCTTGTAATGAGTCAGTCAAATACAGCAAGGAAATAGAAAGAAAACCCATCCTAATTCAATCATGGGCTGCATTAAGAGAGGTGGAGTGATAGGCAGTAAGCAGATGAGAGTCATGTAATAAGATGTCCTGATATCTTTGTAGTCTGTCCTGTTCAGAGCATATCTGGAGTACTGTGTCCTGTTCTGAGAACCAGGGTTTAAGAAAGACAGTAAGAAGCAGCATAGAATTCAGAAGATTTCAGCTAGAAGAGCCTTGAATCAATCTTATATTATAACTGTTATAGGCCCTGGAGATGCTTATCCTGAAGAAGAACATTCTCAGGGGGGACATGATAGCTGCCTTCGAGAATCTGAAAGGCTGAAGGTAAAAGGCAGATCAGACATATTCTGCATGCCCCTAGGAGCAATGGCTGGAAGTTGTAGAGAGGTAAATTTAGCCTTGAAGTCACCTGAATCTTCTTAATCCTTCAAGCTTCCCATAACATAATGGAGTACCTCAATAACTGATAAGTTCCTTCTCCTTGGAGGTCTTTAAACAGAAGTTAGAAAACAAACTTATTGTGGGTTATAGAAGGGAATTCATGAATGGAATAGAGGAAATGGCCACTGAGGTCCCATCCAGCTCTCAACATTCTGTGATTCTTTAAGTTAGGTTTTAAAGAATAGGTAGAAATTTAATTAAGAGGCAACATGGATAGAGTAGCCTCAGAGTCAGGAAGAACAGAATTTGAGTGCCATGTCTGCTACATTCTGGCTTGGTGAGGGTGAAAAAATCATGTAACCTCTCAGAGTCCCATTCATCATTGTGTTTAGGGGCTCCCTGAACTTGTCTTCTTGAGTGGCCATATTTTCCAGACACACTTAACCTGGAATGTTCAGGAGGCCCTGAACATGTCAAGGACAAAGCCCTGCCCTGAGCTGACATAATTTGTCATTTGCACTCCAAGTTGGGACTCCTTGTGTGTCCTTGGGAGTGAATACAGGTGCTAGTCAACCTGGACCAGACTGAGAAACTGTGCAGCTGGGACCATTGTAGATAAGCAAGCTATCCTATCTTCATAGTCTAGCAGTTCCCTAGGGGAAATAATGCCATCTTATTCATAATTTTCTCTCTCTTTCCTTTGTCTTTGTCCTCCCCTTTGAGAGGGAATTAGTCATCTCTCCACCCCTGCTCTTTCTCTCCTCCCATTCAGGAGGAGATTGCTGTTCCTCCTCCTCCCTTTATAGAAATTTCATAAATATGCATGTTTCTGTTTGGATTGTGAACCCTTTGCACTTGGAGTTCCACATGCATGTTCAGTTCTTTCATAATAAATCCAGTTGCAACATATGTCTCATGGACTTCTGCTATTTTTTTGGTTAACAATTATCAACCACTAAATAGCTGAAAAGTTGCCAGTCCACAATGGTAGAGCAAGTTCCTTACCAAGATCTCCATCTACTGATGAAATTGTTTCTATCTAAATTATAGGTTGGCTAAATGTCACAATGGATAGAGTACTGGGCTTGGAATCAGCAATACTTATCTTCATAAGTTCAAATCTAGCTTCACACAAGTACTTATTGTGTGACCCTGGGCAATAACCCCATTTGCCTCAGGTCCTTATCTATATAAATGAACTGGAGAGCAAAACAACAAACCACTCCAATTTCTTTGCCAGGAAAACTGCAAATGGGATCATGAAAAATTGGATGTGCTGAATCAACCTAAGGAAAATCCAAATTATAATATAAGGCAGGGAAGAAGAGCAAGTTTTATAGATAAAGATGAGGAAGGAAGTCTTTGATGAATAAGGAACAGAATGAAAAAAAAAAGTGTCAAGAAATTGGGAAAGAGCAGAGAGTATTCCAAGTACAGACAATAAATCAGTTAGATGTATACATAAAATTCATGGTAGGTAGTAATATGAATTAAAGTTAGAAAATCAAGATAGCTTCAGATTGCTAAGGGCATCGAATAGTACAAAGAGGAATTTAGACTTAATTGTGTGTTTGCCCAGGAGCAATCGAACTTTATTTGGGAGGCAATAGGTTTTCCTATGGTGAACCACTTAAGGTCATATCCCTCACTTTCATAACTGAGGACCAAACCCCATTAGAACTTCCAGTAGTAACAAACAAATGTGTGATAAAAGAATAGCAAAAAATCAGATTTATTTTTCAATGGAGGAAATTCTGGAGAATTAGGAGTTTAATTTCTTATGTAATTGTCTGTGGACATAATATTTTTAATTTTATTTAATTTTTAAAATTTTATGTTTATTTTTAGTTTACAATATTCATTTCTACAAGATTTTGAGTTACAAATTTTCTCCCTGTTTTTTCCCTACCCACCACCCCAAAACAGCAATCTCACTGAATGCCCCTTCCACCAATCTGCTCTTTCCTATATCCTTCCCCATAATCTCTCTGACTTTCCTATAGGGCAAGATGGATATCCATACCCCAGTCTCTGTATATCTTATTTCTTAGTTGCATTAAAAATAATAATATTGAGGGGCGGAGCCAAGATGGCAGAGTAGAAACAGCTCTTCCAAGCCTCTCTGCCCCCAGATTCTCCACAAACTATGTAAAAAAGGACTCTGAACAACTTCTGGAGCCCCAGCACCCACAGAACGACACAGAGAAGCTAACCTCCTGCTGAGGACAGCCCAGCACCCTGCAGGAAGGACCAGCGCAGTGGTCTGGGAGCCAGCAGCGCGCAGAGCGCAGGAGCCGAGCCGAGCCCAGGTCCACTTGAGCCGAGGTTTTAGCCCCAGGGCGGCAGGGCCAGCAGCCAGCTGGAGGAAACCCAGAACACCAGGAACTGTGGAGACTCCAGAATTATCAACATAGACTTGCCTAGGACAAAGTAAGAGGTTAGTGTCCTATGGACTTTGGGACCTGTATTTGGGGAATGCGTCAGCTCCCTCCCTGGGGGCTAGAAGCCGCTGAGGAGACACGCCATTTTGTAGTTTTCATAGGCATTTCCGGCTCCCAGCCTACAAATCGTGGGGAGATCCAGCGATCAGTCTTGGGGGGTAATCCCTCTTGCTTTAACCTCCCTGGATCTGGATTGTGATCTAGGGTGGAAGTGGTGGGTGGGTTTACAGCTTGCCAGAAACGGAAGTTGCCCCCCACATGTTCAGGACGAAAATTCCTCTATCTGGCCTTAAAGCCATAGTGTGGCAACAAGCCCAAAAGTCAAGTAATTAAGTGGCAACATGCCAAGGCAAAGGAAATAGAAAAATGCAACCCTAGACTCCTATTTTGGGGGCATAGAGCGGGAAAAGGACTGTGAGGTCAGAAGTCCTGCTCCAAAAGCCCCAGGGGAAAACATGAGCAAGTTGCAGGCCATAGAGGACCTTAAGAAGGACTTTAAAAATCAAATAAGAGAAGTGGAGGAAAAATTAGAAAGAATTGAGAAGGATGCAGGAAAAGTATGAAATGAGGGTCAACAGCCTGACTGAGGAAAACAACACCTTAGAAAATAGACTAGCTCAAATGGCAAAGGAGGCCCAAAAGGGCAATGAGGAGAAGAATGCCGTAAAAAGTCGAATTTGCCAGATGGAAAAAGAATCTCAAAAGTTCACTGAGGAGATTCATTCCTTCAGAGTTAGACTGGAGCAAATGGAAGCTAGTGACTTTAGGAGAAATCAAGATGCTGTTAAGCAGATCCAAACAAACGAAAGATTAGAAGGCAATGTGAAATATCTCATGGGAAAAACCACTGACCTGGAGAATAGATCCAGGAGAGACAATTTAAAAATTATTGGACTACCTGAAAGCCACGATCAAGGAAAGAACCTAGAAATCACCCTTCAAGAAATTCTCAAGGAAAACTGCCCTGATGTTTTAGATCCAGAGGGCAAAATAGAGGTTGAAAGAATCCACCGATCACCTCCTGAAAAAGATCCCAAAAAGAAAACTCCCAGGAATATTATAGCCAGGTTCCAGAATCCCCAGATCAAGGAGAAAATACTACAAGAGGCCAGGAAGAAACAATTTCAATATTGTGGAAACACAATCAGAATAGCCCAGGACCTGGCAGCTTCTACACTGAGGGATCGAAGGGCATGGAATATGATATTCCAGAGGGCAAAAAAGCTGGGAATGAACCCAAGGGTCACCTACCCAGCAAAACTGAGTATTTTGTTTCAGGGGAAAATATGGTCATTCAGTGGAATAGAGGACTTCAAGCATTCTTGAGGAAAAAACCAGAATTGAATAGAAAATTTGACATCCAGACACAAGAAGCAAGAGATGCCTGAGAAGGTAATCAGGGAAAAGAAATCAAAAAGGAACTTATCAAAGTTGAACTATTTACATTCCTATATGGAAAAGCAATAACTGGGACTGATATCTTTCTCACTATGAAAATAATGGAAGAAGGGGGTGTGGTCATATGAATACATATATGAATGTGTGTATATGGTTACAGTTATATATGGATAGAGGGCATAGGTTGAATTTGTTGGGAAGGGAGAATACTCAAGGGATGAAATTATGAGGTGAGAGAGGAAAGTGGCAAGAGGAGATGGGGAGAGACATGGTAGGGTAAACTATCTCATGTAGGGGAAGTGGGTGCAAAGGAGGGGGAGAATAAGGAAGGCTAAAAAGGCAAAACCACATTCACATTGAATTTGGTTCAGGGAGAAAATGACATACATACTAAATGGGATATCTCAACCTGCAGCAGGATAGGGGGAAGGGGGATGAGAGGAGAGATGATGGGTGGGAGGGCATCCTTGGGGTGAGGGGAGGTTGGAAGTACCCACTATAGAAGAGGGACAGGATCATGTAGGGAATGGACCAGGTGGGGGGTGGGATGAGTGGGAGGGAATTATAAGCAGCCTTGTACAATATATCTACTATGATAATGTTTTGCATAGCTAGACATGTACAACATATGCTGAATTACTTATATCCCAAGAAGGAATGGGTGACAGGGGAGGAAGGAAATGGATCTGAAATTCAAGGTCGTAACATTAAATGTTTCAAATATATATATAAATACTCTTATTAATACTCTTTTGCCTATAATTGGGAGATAAGATGTGCAGGCATTGGGACACAAAGATTCATCTTCTTCTAATGGAAAAGTCGATGGGGGTATGGGAGAAGGTATGGGAGAGAGCAGATTGGAGGAAGCGATATCTTGTGGGACTGCTATTCTGGGAGGTTGGGTAGGGAATAATGGGGGGAAAATGATTGTAACTCAAAATCTGGCGGAAATGAATGATGTAAAACAGAAGTTAATAAAGTATTTGTTTAAAAAAAATAATAATATTGTTTTAATATTTCATTTTTAAACTTTGAATTCCTGATTCTTTTCCTTCTTCCCTTGTCTCCCACCTTTACCGGGAAGATAAGCAATTCAATATAGGTGGTACATACGTAGTTACACAAAACATTTCCATAGTGGATATATTGTGAAAGACTGACTATAGTCCCACCCCCATCCTATCCCGCCCCCCCACACTTGTTCTATTATCTACTTTGAACCTGTCCCTTTTCAAAAGTGTGTGCTCCTAACTACCCTCCCCCCCAATCTGCCCTCCCTTCTATCACCCTCCCTCTTATCACCTTCCCCCTATTTTCCTTGAGGGTAAGATACCCAATTTAGTGTTTATGTTATTTCCTCCTTAAGCTAAATTCAATGAGAGTAAAGTTGACCATTCCCTTTTGCCTTCCTATTCTTCCCCTCCACTGTCACATTTTTCCCTTCCCTCTTTTATATGACATAATTTACCCTATTCTGTCTCTACCAATCTCTTCTCATTATATTCCTGTCTCACCTCTTGATTTTATTTTTTTAAATATTATCCCTTCCTATTCAATTGATCCTGTGCCCTCTGTCTATGTATACCTGTACATATATATAATATACATATGCACTCACATATGTATTCATATGCATATATACCATCCTATATAAACATATATGTACATATACATATATATATATACACATTTATATTCCCCTTCACTTATCATCATACTGATAAAAGTTTCATAAGTTACAATTATCCTTTTTTCATGTAGGAATATAAATAGTTCAACTTTGATAAGTTCCTTATGATTTCGTTTCCCTGTTTACCCTCTTGATTCTTATTTTGGAATATCAGATTTTCTATTCAATTCCATTTTTCTTTCATCAAGAATGCTTGAAAGTCCTCTATTTCACTGAATGACCACATTTTCCCCTGAAATATGATACTCAGTTTTGCTGGGTAGGTGATTCTTGGTTTTTATCCCAGCTCCTTTGACCTCCAGAATATCACATTACCAAGCCCTTCAATCCTTTAATGTAGTAGCTGCCAGATCTTGTATTATCCTGATTGTGTTTCCACAATATTCAAATTGTTTCTTCCTGTATGCTTGTAATATTTTCTCCTTGATCTAGGAACTCTGGATCCTGCTTATAATATTCCTAGGAGTTCTTTTTAGGTTCTTTTTCAAGCAGTGATTGGTGAATTCTTTCAATTGCTGTTTGGCCCTCTGGTTCTAAAATATCAAGGCAAGTTTCCTTTAGAATTTCTTGAAAGATGTTGTCTAGGGTCTTTTTTTGATCATGGCTTTCAGGTAGCCCAATAATTTTAAAATTACCTCTCCTAGAACTATTTTCCAGGTCAGTGGAAATTTTCCCAATGAGATATTTCAGATTGCTTTCTATTTTTTCATTTGTTTGGATCTGTTTTATAGTATCTTGATTTCTCATAAAGCCATTAGCTTCCATTCGCTCCAGTCTAATTCTGAAGGAATTATTCTCTTCAGTGGGCTTTTGAAATTCTTTTTTTCATATGGCCAATTTGACTTTTTAAGACATTCTTCACCTCATTGGCTTTTTGAGCCTCTTTTGCCATTTGAGATAGTCTATTTTTAAGGTGTTATTTTTTCAGTTAGGTTATTGTCTTGCTTTTCATGATTTTCTTGCATCATTCTCATTTCTAGTCCCAATTTTTCCTCTACTTCACTTACTTGATTTTCAAAATCCTTCTTGAGCTCCTCAATGGCCTGTAATCAATTCATATTTTTCTTGGAAGCTTTTAGTGCAGAAGTTCTGAGTTTGTTGTCTTCCCCCCATTCCATGCTTTGACCCTTTTTGTCCCCAGAAAAGAAATCTAAGGTTTGAATGCTGTGCTTGCTTTGCTTGCTCATGTTGATAATTATGGAAACTACCACAGCTTCTGGTAATCCACTCTTCCAAAGTACTCTAGCTGCTATTGGTCAGGGCTGCCCTGAGGCTACAACTGCAGGCTCACAGGGGTCTGGGCTTTGCTCCCAGCTTCGTGTGATAAACCTTTCTTGTCCCCTGCTGGGCTGCTTTCAGCATAAAATTTCTTTCTCTCTGTCACTTTGTGGGTTCTGTAGCTCTAAAGTTTATTTAGAGTCATATTTTATTTGTATTTGAGGTGGTTATGGGGGAAGCTCATGGAGTTTTCCTGTTTCTATGCTGCCATCTTGATATTTTGAATACTCCTAAGCTTGTTCTTTGTAGAGACTCTGTTGATGTCATCTCATGCCCTAAGCTCACTTGAGTGCCATTCCTTGGTGATGTCATTTACTATAGCCAATGGCAGACATTTATAAAATACTTGCTATGTGCCAGGCACTATGCTAAGTTCCTTAGAACTAGGTGCTACTATCATCCCCATTTTACGGAGGAGAAAATAGGCAAACAAGTTTAGTGACTTGCCTAACATTACACAGCTAATAAGGGCCTGAAACAGAATTTTAATTCAGATCTTCCTGACTCTAGGTCTGGTGTTCTCTTCACTGTGTTACCTAATATTTTTACCTTAGCCCAGTTAACTATTTATGTACATTCATCCAGTGACTTATGAATTTTATTATGAGGAAACTAGGGCAGTCTATAGCAAGTTATGCAAGGAAGATTCTATATGAAACCTAGCTCTAATGCTTAAAAGCTATGGTACAATGTGCAAAGTCCTAAACCTCTCTGAGCCTTTGTTTCCTCATCAGCCAAATAAGAATGGTGATAACTATACTACATAGCTCACAGGATTGCTAGGAAGAAAGCAATTTGAAAACCTTAAATTGTTAACCAAATACCCCCTATTGTGACATATCCTATCTTTCCCATTCCTTCTTATGTTTCATAAGATGTAACAAGGCTTGCTGATAATAGCTTATGTTTGATCTGTGGTATATGTTGTATATGTGTGTGTGACATATCACTATATGTGTGTCATGTGTAGTACATATTTGCTACATATTTACATACAAATGTGTGTAAACATTAACAAATGTGAGTTGCTATTATTGATATATTTATATAAATATATATATATATATGTTCATTATAATTTTATATTATATCCATTTAAATCTGTATATAAGCACACATGCATACATATGTGCACATGCATGCATATATGTGTGCGTGTATACAGATGTGTGTCTATCAGTCTTTCTATTTATCCTTGTTTTTTTTTTTATTCTCCAAAATTAAAAAGAAATTGTGCCCATAAGGAAGAAAGAATAAATCCTTTTACATATCCCTTGCCTTTGGACTCCAGTAGATTAATTGAATATAATGGTTATTTTTCTGCTGGGTACAGGCTTAAAACCAATTTATTTTGTTTTTTATGATGAACACAATAAATTTTGGCCTCTCTCTAGCTTTTTGAATCACCTGTAGCCTGTGTTTGACACCTACAAATTCATCTTTTCATTCTTGGAGTTCTTTAGAGCAATTTAATCACCTGCATTTTTACCTTTAGTCAATATTAGTGTACTTGGGAACTCCACCCATGAGACGAAACTAGATAAAGGTTTTTATTTTATTGGATTTGCTGTCTCAGGAACAGCTTTTGTCAGAAGAACAGAAGAGTGAGAAATCAAGGGGAGGTACCTGATATTTCCAGGATTGGAAAAGGTTCAGATTTGGGCTCTGAACCATAGGAACTATGGCAGAAATATGGCCTTTTGTAAAGTTACACATTCAAACAACCTTCTATCAATAATGAGAAAGTGATTGAAGTATAATGAAGCATGCTTTTATTATTAAACAAATACAAAGGAAAACTATCTGAGAATGTAGGTATGTCAAAAAAATTTTTTTTTTACTTTTTTTTGGAAGGCAATTGGGGTTAAGTGACTGAGGCCAGTTTTTGTGTTAAGTGTCTGAGGTCAGATTTGAACTTGGGTCCTCCTGACTCCAGGGACAAGTGCTCTATTCACTGCACCATCTAGCCTCCCCAGTTATGTTAAATTTTGCAAAATGTTGGGATGATAAGCAAAAACTGCATCGGTTGAGGTTTCAGGTGCCCAACAAATATGTCACTATGCAGAGTGAGTGGCCAATGATCAATCAAAAAACCTTTATCCATTAACTACCATTCTCAGTTAAGGTCAACCAAAAACAAATTAGTGAATTCCTTTTAAATGAATGTAATTCAACAAACATTTATTAATTCCAAACAAACATTCTCTATTCTTAATAAATAACTTAACACAAAGAGGTAAATACAAGATACATTGAGGAAAAGAAGACTACCAATGAAGGGCATTATAGAAGACTTTATAAAGGTGGTAGCATCTGAATTATGGGAGGAAGATGGAGATTTTTGAAGGTAGAGATGAACAGAGAATATAATCTAGATATATAGTTCAGCTTGTGTGAATGCTTGAAAGTTGGAGAAAGAAAGGTAAGTTCAGGGAACAAATAATGGACCATCCTACCTAGAACATAGATTTTGTATAAAGATACTGTATAAAAAGGCTAGAAATTTAATCTAGCACCATATTGTGGATTCCCCTAAATTATGGACTGAATGAAGAGTTTGTATTTGATCATAGAAACAATAGAATGTTATTGATGGTTTTTTATCAGTAGGTAACATAGTTAGAACTATGCCTTTGGAAGATTATTTGGTCAGCTATATGAATGACTGAGGAGCAGAGAGACCAGGAGAAGTAAAGCTAAATAGGAGCTTGTTAAAGTATTCTGAGAAAGAGATGATGAGAACCAGAGTTAGAGTGGGAGATGTATGTGAGTAGAAAAAAAGTGAACAGATGTGATATTTTGAACAGAACAAATATTTTGAGCATTTAATCAAGAACGGCAGATGTCAGGCTATGAAGAAGGAATGAGAGAAGAAAGTTGAAGATGACTCTTTTGTTAATAACATGGGTAACAAAGAGGATTATAGATCCTTCAGTAGGAACAGAAAAGTTTCAAGAAGGAGCAAGCTTAGGGGAAATATAATTAATTTCATTTAGATATATTTTAGGCTAATGTGCCCAGCACTCTTGGCATAAAATTAAAACTCTTGAGAAATAAAAAAGGTGAATTTGTATATTTGGGGATAATGTGCATACCAGTGGATCTGAAAGCAATGGGATCTGATATGATCACCTAGGGAGTGAGTTTAGGCATGGAGGCGAACCAAAGACAGAAATTAGTGCACACCAGAGGAGTGAGAGGGAATTATACTGGGAGAAAGGGAAAAGGAAAAGTAGAATTTGGTAAATTATTTCACATAAGTGAGCAAGAAAAATCTTTTACAGGGAAGGGGAAGAGAGTAGAGGTGAGGGGGACTGACAACCTTACTCTCATCAGATTTAGCTAAAAGGGGGAATAAGTTACACACTCAGATGAGTATAAAAGTCTATCTTACCCTACAGGAAAGTAGGGCGGAAATGGTTAAGATAACCGGGAGGGGGTGATAGAAGGGAAGGCATATTGCTTGAGGGGTAGTCAGAAGCAAAACACTTTTGAGGAAAAATAGGGTGAAAGGAGAGAGAGAATGGAATAAATGGGGAGATAGGATGGAGGGAAATAAAAGTTAGCAATAGTAATTGTGAAAAAAATTTGAAGCATGTTTCTCTGATAAAAGTCTCATTTCTTATATAGAGAACTGAGTCAAATTTGTAATAATAAGAGCCATTCCCCAGCTGACAAAAGATCAAAAGATATGAACATTTTATAGATGAAGTAATCAAAGTTATCTACAACCATATGCAAGAAAAATGCTCTAAATCACTATTAATTGGAGAAATAAAAATGAAAACAATTCTGAGGTACTGCATCATACCTCTTAGATTGGCTATTAAGATAGAAAGGGAAAATGACAAATGCTGGGGAGGAATGTGGGAAAAAATGAGACATTAATGCATCATTGGCAAAGTTGTGAATTGATCAACCATTCTGTAGAGCAATTTGCAACTATGCCAAAAGGCCTATAAAATCTTGCTTTACCCTTTGACCTAGCAATACCACTATTAAGTCCATATCCCAAAAGAAATTTTTAAAAAGCAGTTAAGGAAAAGGACCTATATGTACAAAAATATTTATAGTAACTTTTTTCTAGTAGCAAAGAATTGGAAATTGAGGGGATGCCCATCAAGTAGGGAATGGCTGAACAAATTGCAGTATGTTATTCTAATGCAATACTATTATGCTATAAGAAATCATGAGCAGTATGATCTTCCAGAAACCTCAAAAGACTTTACATGAGTTTATGCAAAGTGAAATGTACTGTGTACAAAGTAACAGCAGTCTTATGTGATTTGTGACTTAGCTATTCTCAACTATGCAATGATCTAAGACAACTCTGAAGGACTTATGATGAAAAATGCTATCCATACCCAGAGAAAAACTGATGGAGTCTGAAGGCAGATTGAAGCATACTATTTTAACTTTATTTTTCTTGAGTTGGTTTTTTTTATCTATGTTTTCTTTCACAACATGATTAATTTGGAGATATTTGCATGACTGCACATGTATATCAAATTGCTTGCCTTCTCAATGAAGGGGATTAAGTAGGGAGGAAGGGAGAAAATTTGTAAATTAAAGTTTTAAAAATAAATATTAAAAATTCTTTTACATGTAACTGGGGAAATATAAAATTCTAAATAAATTTCAAAAAAGAAAGATTTGTCATGTTAAAATAGATATACTTAAGGGAAAGACTATGAAAAATGAGAATTTCATTTAGATTGTTACTTTATATGATTCAATTATTGGATTTCACATTTTTCTCTGAAATTAGTGGTGGTTACTATATACACACATATAAATCATGTACACATATGTGTATATTAGTGAATATATTTTAATGACACAGACATATATAACCCCATGTATATGTATATAAATGTGTATGTGTGTATATGTATACACATATGTACACCATATAGCTACCTGAAAAATCAATTGGTAATGTATTAGAACATATAAAGTTAGAATATACAAATGATTGTGTTTCAATTAGATATTATCCATCAGTGATCAGTAATTATATTTCTGTTAGCACCCGAGGATAGGGATCAAAGAGGGGTAGAAGGTAACAAGAATTATACAATTTTAAAATCAAATGAAAAAATATTTAATAGGGAAAAAAGAAGCATAAAAGTCAAGGAGGATGAAACTTCTGAAAGGTCATTGAATTTACTAATTGAAAAACGATTGGTAAACTTGAAAAGAACAGTATTGCTAATGTGATGCAATGAGAAGTTAGATTTAAAATAATTGAGAAATGGATAAATAAATGAACAAGTGGAAATAGCAAATGTACACTACTCTCTAAGGACCTGGTAGTAATAGGGAGGGAAAATATAGAACAATATATTTGCAGAATGGTAGACCAAAGTGAAGACAAGTTTAATGTAGGAATAAAATGGGTGTATTTTTAGTAAAGAGAAAGGGAGAGTGTGAGAGAGACAGACAGACAAAGAAAAGGGAGGGAGAAAAAAAAGGAGATTATGATATGATATGATATGCAAAGTCCAGAGGAAATAATGGGAAAGAGAGATTTTCCTTGGCTAAGAGGTCAAAAACTCCACTTTCTCAGAGTTGAGAAAAGAGCAGATGACTAGGGACAGAAATTTTGAGATTAAGAATAGGTGAGGAGGAGGAGCCAAGATGGTGGCATAGAAGCAGGAAGACTCCCTGAGCTCTCCCCATAACCACCTCAAATACCGATAAAAATGATTCTAAACAAACTTTAGAGCTACAGAACCCACAAAATGACAGAAGCAAACCTCCAACTGAAGACAGACCAGCAGACTGGCAGGAAGGGTCCGTTGCAGTACACTGGGATCAGAGCCCAGCCCCATGTAAGGCAACAGTTTTAGCCCCAGGGTGACCCAACCAGCCATGGCTGGAGGGACTTTGGGAGAATGGATCACCAGTAGCTGTGGTGGTTTCCAGAATTATCAACCCATAAATGCCAAGGACAAAGTGAAAGATCAGTGGACTTAGGGAACATGGGGTCAGGGACTATAGTCAGGCCTCTGCACCCAGAGGGAGAAGTAGCTAAGGCACAGCAGCAACCACTGAATGGCTGTTTCAGAGCTCCTGGCCTACAGATTGTAATGAGACAAAGCAACCAGACTGAGGGGTAATTGCTCTTGCTTTAATTTGCTTGGATCTGGATCTCTGTCTACAGTGGAGGTCCTGGGGTCGTGACCAGTTTGCCAGAGCTGGTAGAGGCTTCAGAGAGGACAGCCAACTAATAACTCCAGCAGCTATGAAAACTGCAGTGATTTGGGACAAAGCTCTCCTCTCTGGAAGCAGAGTTCTACTGTGGCAAAAAACTCAAAAGTCAAGTAATTGAGGGGCAACACGAGCAAGCAAAGGAAGCAAAGCAAGCACAGCAATGTGACTTTGGACAAAAAGAGGAGACAAAAAGGATCAAAACATGGAATAGGAGGAAGAAAACGAAGTCAGAACTCCTGCACAAAAAGCTTCCAAGAAAAAAAAATGAATTGGTTACAGAGAGGAGCTTAAGAAAGATTTTGAAAACCAAATAAGAGAAGGGGAGAAAAAATTAGGAAGAGAAATGAGAATGTTGCAAGAAAATCATGAAAAGAGAGTCAACAACCTGACTGAAGAAAATAACACCTTAAAAAATAGACTAACTCAAATAGCAAAAGAGGCTCAAGAAGCCAATGAGGAGAAGAATGCCTTAAAAAGCTGAATTTGCCAGATGGAAAAAGAATCTCAAAAGCTCACTGAAGAGCATAATTCCTTCAGAATCAGACTAGAGCAAATGAAAGATAATGACGTTATACAAAATCATGATACTATTAAACAGATACAAAAGAATGATAAAAATAGAAGGCAATGTGAAATATCTCATTGGAAAAACCACTGACCTGGAAAATAGATCCAGGAGAGACAATTTTAAATTTATTGGACTACCTAAGAGCCATGACCAAAAAAAGAACCTGGAAATCATCCTTTAAGAAATTGTCAAGGAAAATTGCCCCAATATTTTAGAACCAGAGGGCAGAATAGAGATTGAAAGAGTCTGCAGATCACCTCCTGAAAAAGATCCCAAAAAGTAAACTCCTAGGAATATTATAGCCAGGTACCAGAAGTCCGAGATCAAGGAGAAAATACTATAGGCAGCCAAGAAGAAACTTGAATATTTTGGAAACACAGTCAGGATAAGACAAGATCTGGCAGTTTCTAAACTGAGGGATCAAAGAACTGGGATCAAAACCAAGAATCACCTATCCAGCAAAACTGAATATCATGCTACAGGGGAAAATAAGGTCATTCAATGAAATAGAGTACTTTCAAGCATTCTTGATGAAAATACCAGAGTTGAAAATAAAATTTGACATTCAGATACAAGAAGCAAGAGAAGCCTGAGAAGGTAAACAAGGAAATGAAATCATAAGGAACTTATCAAAGTTGAACTATTTACATTCCTACATGGAAAAATGATAATTGTAACTGATGAAATTTTTCTCAGTATGTGAATAGTTGAAGGTAATATAAATATATATGTATATATATGTATATATGTATATATATGTATGTATGTATGTATTCATACATATGTCTATATAGGAGCATATATGGGCATATGAATACATATGTGAGTGTGTATATATATGTGTATAGGTATACATAGACAGAGGGAACAGGACCAGCTGAATAGGAAGGGATGATACTTAAAAGGTGAAATTGAGATGTGAGAGAGCAATATAATGAGAGGAGATGGGGAGAGGCAGAATAGGGTAAATTATCCCATATAGAATAGGCAAGGGGAAACTGTTACAATGGAGGGGAAGAACAGGAAGGCAAAAGGGAATGAGTCAATGTTACTCTCACTGAATTTGGCTTAGGGAGGGAATGACATATACACTAAATAGGGCTTCTTCCCCACAGGAGAGTAGGGTGGAAAGGGATGAGGGAGGAGTGATGGACAGGAGGGCAGGTTGTGGGGGGAGGGAAGTTAGAAGCACATACTTTTGAAAAGGGACAGGATCAAAGTAGGGACTAGAAAAAATGGGAGGTGGGATAGTATGGAGGGAGGGAAATATAGTCAGTCTTTCACAATATATCCACTATGGAAATGTTTTTGCATAGCTACACATGTACAACCTATATTGAATTGTTTATCTTCCCAATATGGGTGGTTGATGATGAAGGAAGGGAAAGAATCTGGAATCCAAAGTTTTAAAATCAAATGTTTAAAACATATATATGTATGTGTGTGTGTATATATATAATTTTTACATGCAACTGGGAAATAAGATATACAGGCACTGGGGTATAGAGATCCATCTTGCCCTACTGGAAAGTCAGAGGGGAGATGGGGGAGGATATAGGAGACAACAGATTGGGGGAGGTGGTATTCATTGGGATCACTCTTTTGAGGTGGTGGGTATGGGAAAGATGGGGAGAAAATTTGTAATTCCAAATTTTGTGGAAATTAATGATCTAAATTAAAAATAAATGTAAAATTTAATTAAAAAAAGAAAAAAAAGAATAGATGAGATGAAGGAACTCATCATGGATTGCCTAAAATGATTCAATAATATAGGAGGTAAACCTATATTGAATTGCTTATCTTCCCAGTAAGGGTGGGTGACAAGGGAGTAAGGGAATGAATCTGGAATTCAAAGTTTTAAAATCAAATGTTTCATATATATATATATATATATATATATATATATATATATATCAATATTATTTTGCATGTAACTTGGAAATAAGACATATAGGCAAGGGGGCATAGAGATCCACCATGCCGTACTGGAAAGTTGGAGGGGGTATGGGAGAAGATAAGGGAGAGAGCAGATTGGAGGAGGGAAAATCCAGTGGGATCACCATTTTGGGGTGGTGGGTAGGGGAAAAACAGGGAGAAAATTTGTAACTCAAAATCTTGCAGAAATGAATTAACTGGGGCGGCTAGGTGGCGCAGTGAGTAGAGCATCGGCCCTGGAGTCAGAAGGACCTGGGTTGGGATCCGGCCTCAGACACTTAACGCACACGCAAATAAATAACCTAGCCGTGTGACCTTGGGCAAGTTACTTAACCCCAATTGCCCTCCAAAAGGCAAAAAAAAAAATGAATTAACTATAAGTTAATAAAGCATTTGATTTTTTAAAAAAGAAAAAAATAATGATAATAATAATAATAATATAGGAGGTGATGTCGTCTCTTTTGAAAGGCACAGGCACAGGCTTCACTGGGGTGTGTGGGGAGGGAGATCATGGAACAGCTGCTGTAGGGAGTATGTTAGAAACTTAGGGAACGATAAAAGGATCGCCGCAGGACTTATGGAGGGCCAGTTAAGATTGGGCAAGAAATAGATTTTAACTAGCATGGTTGTATTTAAAACTTCTTCTAGCATAAGACAGCATGATATATGGAGATAGCATGTGTGGGAATATTGTTGTTGTTTAGTCATTTAGTCATATCTGAATCTTTGTGACCCATGGACCATGCCGTTCATAGTGTTTTCTTGGCAAAGATGCTTATTTACCATTTCCTTCTTCAGTTTTTTAAGGTAAACAGAACTTGAGAGACTTGCCCAGGGTCACACTGATGAATGTGAATCCAGATTTGAACTCAGATCTTCCTGACTCAAGGCCCAGCCATCTTGGATAGATGAGCGATCTATATGTTCTATTTGTGGGAATGATCCAAGATTGAGCTATGGTACAACATGGGGACAGAATACAGTAGTAGAAGATGAGATATATTTGACCTGTCCAACTACAAGATCAAAACTTTGAAGGGAAGAAGTTTAGGCCAGAACAAATAAATAGTTAACATTTATATCATGCTTTGAAATTTGCCAAGTGCTTTATAAACATTATATCATTTCATCCTAACAACAACCCTACTAGGCAGATACAATTATTATCACCATTACAGTTGAAAAAACTAAGGCAGACAGAGATCAAGTGAATTGCCCAGGGTCACACAGCTAGGAAGTGATTGAGGCCAGATTTGAATCCAGTCTACTCTCCTAGCTCTCTATATATTCCACTACCTAGATCCCTAGAGTTGATCAGGCTTAGAGAACCAGAAAGATTCCAGAAACTTACAGTTAAAATGAACATGAAGACCAAGGTGATGAGGAGCAAGACAAGAAAAAGTGTGAGGACATCAGATTTTTATTCAGACAAGGAATTGCAGATTTGAATATCATAGAGTAAGTAGTCTTAGTTATAGGAAATGATAATATGTAAAGTATCACCACCTATCCCTTTGTGTAGTAAAGTTGGGGTGAAGATATAGCTCTTGGGAACTGAGGATATTGATGAAGTAGGAGGCTAAAACATTTGAGGGAACATCCGTAATTATAGTGAAGATTCCTAAGTTTGTCAGCAATGGTTGGGTGAAGGGGAAGGCTATGAGCCAGGTCCAGGATGTGAAAAAGGCAGATAATGACAATAAGATTTTTCACCAGGCAATATAGAGAACCTCAAAGGAAGAGAGGTTGCTGAGTCAAAGTAGCAGAGAGAGTGTGCAAGTGGCAGTGATGAACAAAGAGTAAAATAATTTCTCCTTCTCCCCTTTATCTGAAGAATGAAACAAGGCACAATACTCCTTGAAAGGCTGGACAATGATAAAATGTATTCAGGAGAGCGAGGCTTCCATGATGGCCAGAAGATGAAATTAACAATTTAATTCAATCACAGAAGAAAAATTCAAACAATGGAATGAGTTTGAGCAAACAACTCTTTTAATAACTATTATAATACAAATAACTACTATAATACTATTATAATACAAATTGTAATACAAACTATTATAATACAAATATAAATACAAAACTATTATAATACAAATAACTATTATAATACCCAAATGAACTATAAAGGGCATATGAAGAAAAGGACATATGAAGAAAGATGTTATCTGTATCCAGAGAAAGAACTGATAAATAGAAGCATGCATAGAATATTTTCACACACACACACACACACACACACACACACACACACACGCACGCACACAAGACTGTGGTTTGTTCTTGTAAAGGACCATGACATCAGAAAGATGATGACATGATGTGCAATTGAATTGTATTTGAGTTAGGGAGGGCTGCACAAAATCAGCAGCCTCACTTTCTCTGCCAGAGCCATCTGGGTCTTGGGCCAGACATAGGGCAGGATGCAAAAGGAGACCTTGGCCTTTTTAAGCTAAGGTCTTTCTGAGTTCTCACTTTAAGTGAAGAACACCCATTCAGTGAGTAGTCCTATCTAAGAAGTGAGTCAAGGGATGACCCCTTGCCTATTTGTGTCTAATGGTAGCCATCTCTAGTTGGGGAGGGAAGAAAAAAAGGATACAAAGAAAAAGAAATATATGTGATAACTTCATCATATTTTAAAAAGAATAGCAAGTTAATAGCAATAATAGATTTGCGGTTTCATATTCAATAATCTTTTTATTGTAAAACATTTTAGAAATGCTTGTTTTATTTCATAAATTAAAAAATGAAACAAATTAAAATTAAAACAGAAAAAAGGAAATTAAACAGGTATGTCTTTGCTGAAGTGTTGCAATACATCAAATAATACTCTTTCTTTTAGTAAAAGTGTCCAAATGAAAATCTAAGATGTTAAAAAAAAGTGAAGATTATGCCAACACAGGCATAATCTCAGTTTTATCTATGCTGCCTTTATAACCCAAGTCCTAGGGCAAGAGCCATTGCTATGGGCTTCATTGTGCTACAGAAAAGAATATTTGTTATAGTCTCACCATTCAATAAATGTTGAACAAGGACCTATCCTATGTTAGGCAGTGAGTATTTCTTTAAAAATGACAAGATAATACAATCCCTGCTTTCAAGGACACACAGACTATTAGAGTCTACACATCATGTTTATATACATAGACAGACATATAGATAGAGATATATAGATATATATTGTACAAACAAGTGTGATACAAGGTTGTGTTGGGGTCTAGCAGAGATCAACAGGAAGTGTTTCTAGATTGTAGGAGGAGTGAATAATCCCACAGAAATAGGAGAGAAGACCCCCTAGATGCTGTGACACATAAGTGGAAAAGAAAATGAAATATTTTAGCAGACTATAAGGAGAAATACTGGATTACACAGGCACAGGGATGTTCTATGTGAATAAAAAGTCATGAGAGGTAAAGACAAACTCAGAGAAGACTAGTAATTGAGTTGGACTGAAACATGATCTTTGAATGTAGGTAGCATGAAATACAATTGAAGGATAGCGGAGAGCAAAATTATTGAGGGTCTTTACTGTAAAGGGATTTCTACATTAACATATAGACCACAGACAATCTCTGAGAGATGTTGAGTCCCAGAGGGACATAGCATTATAAATTTTAAATTATTGAATATTTAAAGAATCAGAAAGTACCTTAGAAGTCATATTAATCACCCCCACTCCTTTTGTAGATGAGTAAAATAGTCAGACCTACCCATTTATGAAAGTTAGTTGGATATCTGTGTGAATAATGATAAAAGAGAAACTATAAGGAGGGATATTAATCTTGATAGTATTACAAGAGAGTTGAAACAGTTTAGAAGCAAGTCCTTGGAATTTCAAGTCCTATAGTCTAGTTTTGAATCCTCCTACCTTTGACCTTGAACCTCTTTGAATCACATTTCCTTCATTTGTAAAATAACATTATTGGGCCCAATAATTTCTAACATCCCATTCAGTTCTAAATCCTGTAATCCTAGGGTGTGGACAGGAGGTGATAAAAATTAAGTATAGTGGTATCTATTTGAGTATAGAGGAAGGAAAAAAGGGAGATGTAAAAAAATATGCTCTATAGGATTGGATGGTTAATTGAAAATGAGAATAAATGAAAAGTAAGAGCAATAGATTTTGAGTCAACATGATTAGGGGTATGGTGAGGTTATCAATAGAAATAAGATTTGAAGCAAGGTAAAGTTTTTTTGTGTGTGGGGGGATGAAGGGAAATAAGAACATGAGTTTAATTATGAACATGTTGAGTTTGAGGAGTCAATATAACATCTAAGTAGAGATATGGAGCAGGACATTATAGATGTAATTTTGGCATTCAGGGAAGAGACTTAGGCTGTGCATTTATGTGCATACACACATATTTGTATATATGTATGATATGTTTTTATACACAGAAACATATATGTCATCTGTATAAAGTTGATAATTTAAATCTTTCTAGTGGGTGAAATTTGCAAGGGAAGTTATGGAGGGTAAAGAGAAGAGGACTAAAGGCAGAGGAGAGAGACTCACAGCACGCAAACATGGGAAAGGTAAAGGAAAATGAACAAAAAGTTTAGAAGGCTGATAAAAATGACATACCTATAGGATTAGAAACTGAAGAGAGCAGCATCAAGAAAATCAAGAAAGAAGACTATATCTCAAAGTGAAAAAGCATCATTTTGCATCCTTGTCAAATGCATAATTAAAGGTACAGAGAATGAAGACCACTGGATTTGCAAATAATGATGACTGGGTCCTCTTAGACAAAACAGTTTCAGTACAGTAATGGGTTAAGAATCCAGATTGTAAAAGATTTGAGGATTAATTAGGTGGCAAGAAAGTAGAGGTACAAGTATAGATTTTCTCTTTGTGGAAGTTTAAAAGTGAAAATCAGGAGATAATATGAGATAAAAAAATAGTATGAGGATATTACAGGGTCAATGAAGTTTTTTTTTTATTTTTGTTTTGTATTAGTAAAAGGTAGTCCTGAGAATGTAGACAGCAATAGAGAGATATTTTAAAGATTAGAAAGAGACTAGGCCACTAAAAAACTTCCTAGAAAACATGGGAAGGGATGGGATCAAGGGTGCAAGGGATTAGCCTTGCCAAGATCAATTGTCACCTCATCCTCTGAGACTGAAGCAAAGGAGAAGGAAGCTAAGGACATCGGTTTTGAAGTATAGAGGATAGGATTTGTGAGAGTTCAGGATGGATGCCCTCAATTTCAAGAAAGTAGTATTAGTGTGGTAGTACATTACTGAGAGAGCAGAATGGAAGTAGAGTTCAGGATTTCAGGGCAGAAAGGTTAAGGACAGCTGATTTGGGGAACTAGAATAACCCCTCTATCAACTATGGCATCATGCTGCTCAACTTTGACACCTCTGAAAATGTACGCTGATGACAACCAGAAAATCTTTTGTATTCACTATATGCATAACACTGTTATTGTTTCACTTCAAGTAAACTCTGAATGAATTTCTTTAGGGATAGAGTGACTAGATGTTCTTTTTATATGATTTAAAAAAAGTTTTTTGATCAAAATTCTTTCATAGTAATGTCAAGTTCCTTCTTTTATTGTATACCTTTGGATGCAGGGAGATGAATGGAAAGGGCTTAAAAGCAGAGCTCTAGATAATGGAACTGATATTACATTAGGAAAGGAGGATAAGGAAGAAGTTCCAGTTCTTCAGTTTGGTTAGCTAGGTGCTACCATATTCCTTGGAGGCCAAGCCTTAGACTTGCCCCATAGTTGGTCATTTTCCATATTCTGGAGTCTGCCCTCCCTTTATTAATATTCTGATTCCCATTTATCTAGACAGGAGACACAACTCTAGAATTAGACATCATACTGCTCTACTTGATGTCTTGCTCAGATTCCTCTTATTAATACTGGCCAAAACTTATCTGTATTGTATAATGACTAGTAGGTGGTACTACCCATCATTAACCTGATTCTGCTCCACAGAAGAAGTAGCCCCTGGGAATCCTCAACTTGGTAGTAACGACCTCCAAACAACACCAGAGGAAGGTCTGGGGAATTACTCAGGATCTCAGATAATGTGACCTTCTAACTTCCAACTCTTCCTTACTCTGTGTGGCAGTGTTTTTCTTATTAGGCTAAGGGTTATGGTCAGTGCACAATTATCTAATCAGCATAGCTTGAGACCTTACTCTACTACGAAAATCACAACACTGCTGAATCTTCTCTATAACAGTGAAGAACATGAATGTAATAAACATAATGAACTAGTATCTCAAAGAAAGCCAAAAGACAAGAATGGATAATATATACAGTGGTTTCTACTTTTACACAGATAATCAATGAAAGAGATAAAACAGGAAATACATAACTCTTTTACTATCTCATGACAAAATTGTTTTGATAAATCTAATGTTATCTTCATGTTGCTTATGTTATATATATATATGTGTGTGTGTGTGTATATATATATATTAATCTCTGCAAAAGTCTATATCAAAGATATTTTGATTTGCCATATCATTTTATCTTTGCACCATCTTGTTATTTCAAACCAGAGATGGTTATTGCATTTTATCCCAGAGTCAGCATTGTACTTTGAAGGGAAACATAATTACCAAATGAGCACATTGGAAATGGAACTAAGAATCTGGTACCTGAATAGGAAACTTATTGTAAACCAAAGAAAAAAAATTGCACCAGAATCGTAGACACCTGGCATATCTGTTGAATATGAAAGAATAATTAATAAAGTCTCTAAATTATTAAGAATATTTACTTTCATACCCTTTGAATAGCATGTAAAGATGAATAAGAAGTAAATTGTGAGGGGCACCTAGGTGGCACAGTGAATAGAGCACCGACTCTGGAGTCAGGAGGACCTGAGTTCAAATCTGGACTCAGACACTTAACACAAAAAAACTAGCCATGTGACCTTGGGCAAGTCACTTAACCCCAATTTTCCTCCTCCTCTGAGGAGGAGGAGGAGGAGAAGGAGAAGAAGAAGAAGAAGGAGAAGAAGAAGAAGGAGGAGGAGGAGGAGGAGGAGGAGGAGGAAGAGGAGGAGGAGGAGGAGGAGGAGAAAAAGAAATAATGTCTCTAATACCTAGGACTCTGTCTGGCTGATAGCAGCTGTGTAATAAGTGACTTTCGTTAATCACTGACAGTATCCTCATGGAGCATGGCAGCTCCACGGAAACCTATTTCATTGTGTTGCCATTGTCTGTTCATGTGTCCCAGGTACCTTCCTGCCTCTTCAACTTCAGACCTCTACTCCCAATATTTACTGGAATACAAAATTACTGGGAACATTGACTCATTTGGCAGGGGAGCCGTTCTGGCACTTCACTGGGCTGAACTAGAGGACTAAGAACCCTTTAAGGTGGGTGCTATTATTATCTCCATTTAACAGATGAGAAAACTGAGACAAAGTTTAAGAGACTTGATGAGCATCACACAGGTAGTGAGTGTCTGAAGCACAATTCAAACTCAGGTTTTTCTAATTCTGGTTTCAGGACTTTGTCCACTGTGCCACCTAGCTGCCACAAATAGATCTTACTTTATAAATTAAAGAAGTGAATCTCTGGGGATTTGGGGGGATTTTTTTATTGTTTTTTTAGTGCTTAAGTGGATTTTTAAGGGTTTTAAATTTCTTAATGTGTATTATAAAGTCTCCTCAGATTTGATTTGTGTCTGAAGGGGGGTTCAGACTTAATTTTACCATGAAGATGGCCACTTCAACCTATCTGTGACTTTCAGTCTCTAGACGGTATCTAGGGCACAAAGAGGTCAAAGACTTTCTCAGGGTGACACAGGCTATGTATGACAGTGTCAAGACTGCAATCCTGGTCTTACTGATTTCAAGCCTGGCATTATATTTATCACTCCATACAACCTCTATTTGTAACACACAGTGGCATATAACTTGAATGTGACTCTGAAAATAGAATACTAATATTCTTTTCTACTTTTAAAAAATATGAAGAGACAAATGTAAAACAGATGCAAGTTGAATCATCAAGGATTGGGAGCAGTGGAAGCATGCATTGTATACTTGCCATACATGACAAGACCAACATATCTCTCAACTAAAGGCTACCTCAGGATACTTGAGAATCTTGAAAATTTGGGAAACTTACTTTAAAAATGATATTTGAGATTGCTTCTGGATCTTTGGCCTCCCATATAGTTCAGCTGTCATTAGTCTGGCAAAAATTTCCATCTTATTTGCCCAATGAAATTATTGAGTGAACATTTACCATACCCTGGGCTTCCCAATTCTCTCTGGTCACCTTACACCTTCATAACAATAAAATACTGGGGGTGGCTAGGTGGCGCAGTGAGTAGAGCATCGGCCCTGGAGTCAGAAGGACCTGAGTTCGGATCCGGCCTCAGACACTTAATTCACACACACAAAAAAACTTAGCCGTGTGACCTTGGGCAAGTTACTTAACCCCAATTGCCCTCCAAAAAGCCAAATAAAATAAAATAAAATAAAATAAAATAAAATAAAATAAAATAAAATACTGATATGAGGAAGCATTGGGGGAAAAAAGCAAATTATCAATAAAATACTGAAACTATGTTTCATGTCCCACTTTAAGAAGGCTCGTTATAGGAAATTCTGAACTTAGAAAGCAAATAAAAAAATGGGGGCAGAAACTAATTCAACTAGCACTTTTTTCTTTCAAAAACAATTACTGCAGACTTCCCTTAAATTGCAACCTACACTGATGAATTTTAAGTGGCATTTTAATTTTTTTAAAGTATTTAACACATTAATTCAGGAAATTACAAATTTTATAAATCAAAGGACCCTTTTAATTCCCATTGTGACACTTGTGATTACTTTGAGTGTTTAAGACCTATAGACAAACCTTCTTGAGAGAGGACATTATTTTCTTCTAGGTTGTATTCCATACTTATGAGGACGCATGCCCAGGATTGCCGCCTCATTTCCTTTAAGTAAGCATTCCAGAAAGAAAAGCCCAAATATGATGAGAAGTAACACTGTAAATTTGGATTCATTCACGCTTGCCCACAGTATCTAGACAGAAATAGAACTGGCACTGATGCTAAATTTAATGGCACATTTCTGAGATGCCCTACAGAGAGAAGAAACTACTTATATGTGTACATAGTGTTTATATATATATATATACATATATACACATACATACATACATATATATATTTGTGTGTGTATGTTTGTGTCCGTGTATGTACATATATACACACATATATAGGTTATATATATATACATATATATTTCTATGTATATGTATATATTTATATATTTGGACTTACCATTTTGGGAAAAATATTTTAATAAGGTGGCAGCTATTTATTTCATTAGCATTCCATTTATTTTATTCATTTGTTTAAATGTAATTTTTTTAAAATATCCATTTGGGATAGAAGGTAGAGCCTTGAAAAGAATGAGAAAAATTAAAAATAAATGAGGAGGGGAGGCTAGGTGGCGCAGTGAATAGAGCGCCGGCCGGCCCTGGAGTCAGAAGGACCTGAGTTCGGAGCCGGCCTCAGACACTTAATCCACACAAACAAAAACCTAGCCATGTAACCTTGGGCAAGTTACTTAACCCCAATTGCCCTAAAGGGGCGGGTAGGTGGCGCAGTGAGTAAGAGCGCCGGCCTCGGAGTTGGGATGACCCGAGATCAGATCCGGCCTCAGAAAATGAGCACCCACTCATAAACAATGACTAGCCGTGTAACCTTGAGCAAGTTACTTAACCCCAATTGCTTAAAAAAAAAAATAAACAAGGAAAGAAAATTTACCTTTACTAGGAGAGCAAAAGGGACATTGTGATCCACTTGATAGGAATATCTCAGATCAGTCATTTGGACCAAAAATGTGTAAAGTTCCTGCAGCCTCTCTTTAATCTGAAGTAGGAACTATATTTTCTCTCCAATTTTTATCAGTGAGATTCTAATTAACTTATAACTTATCATTAGTTATTTAAGGTACTTTTATGAATGATAATACATATTTTAAAATTTAGCCCATCATAGAAGTAACATGAAAAGATTGTTGTTGATATTACTCTTTGGCCTAATATATCATATATTCTCTTTCACTAATGGGCATGGATACAAATAATCTTTTACAAAGCAGGAAACTATTCAAAAATGAAAATACTCAAAAAGAATATGAAATATGCCAGAGTCCATATTAATTGTAAATTAAAATATTGTGAGTAAATGTTATATGTATGTTAATGACATTTGCTTTTAATTTATGAGTTTATGACCAATATTACATATAGTTATGCACACTTCCATTTTCAATAAGGATATATAGATCTTTTGTTTTTCCTGAAACCTATGGTAGGCTCTCTTAGAACCTTTTTCTATCATTTATTCTTTAGGTTTTGATGTCTTAGAATGAGTACAAATAGCAATTGTTTTCTGTTCTGTCCAGAATTTCTGTCCAGAAATTTTGAGGGTCTTCCTCTCCCAGATTGATATTTTTGTGATGGTAAGTTAGGCTATCTTTTGTCTTACTTCTTACCTAGCCCTTACTCTTTGAATTGACATTGCCCCAGACAAACAGAGACTTGGGAAAGACCTCATTTAAAAGGGCCATGGTCATACACTGCATCCGAGGCTATGACTTTTGTCTTGCCACTGGACTTCTATGACTCTGGAGGAAAGAGTGAGGTTGATGACTTTGTTCAGTTCCACCTCACTTAAATTCAATTCACTTGCAAGTCAAGACATCACCCTTATGATGTCATTGATTTTCTCTGAGGCCAAAGGACAAACAACAGCAACAACTTTTAAGTTGGGTCTTTCACGTAATTTATATTTGTCTAATAATAATCTTGAAGTCAAAAGATTCCAGATGAACTTCAATTTGTTTCTTTTGAATAGAAGAATTAGTGAGAAGTTTTAAGTAACTAATGCCCACCAACTTTCAACATCAAACCAGGTAAATCAAGCACTCATCTCCGATAACCCTTTTCCACTGGAGGAAAGTATGGCAGCCACATACAAGATCACCAGTATTAGGGAATGAGTGAGCTGGGGAGAAGAATTTCCAAGTGACACTTTCATAGCAGCTCATACAGATTCTATGGAAATCAACCCCCCATTGCCTCTGAATACCACTCAAAAATGAATAATATAAACCATAACCACATAATTCTTCCCATGTATTTTAACTGTTGTTGTTTAGTCACTTCAGTCATGTTGATCCTTCATGACCCCATTTAGGGTTTTCTTGGCAAAGATACTGGGGTGGTTTGCCCTTTCTTTCTCCAGCTCATTTTACAAATAAAGAAATGAGGTAAACAGGATTAAGGGACTTGTCCAGGGTCACACAGCTAGTAAATGTCTGAAGCTAGATGTGAACTCAGGTCTTCCTGACCCCAGGTGTACCAACTATGTGCCCTGTTGCTGTTAGTAATCTTACTTTCTGTCAATGCCATGCTTTAAAGAGTGCACAGTGATTAATTCCAATTCTTAAAATGGTGAATGATGTATTCCAAGCAAATAGGTCAACACCATGTATTTATACACTTGAAAAATTGTATACACCTAGATGTATGAACATTAATACTCCTCCAGGGACGTCAAGGAGATGTGAGAAGAGTCCTCAGATAGGGTATTAGATGTTTTGGGTTCTAGTCTGAAACCTGCTACAAACTAGCTGCGTAATCTTAGATTTTACACAAACTCATGGCTCCAGTTTGTTCACATAAAATGGACGATTGTGGAAGTTGTTTAATGTACACAGTATATATTTTAGCCTACTGTATGCTTCTGATATAGATATTAAGAAAAATCCATTAAGAAAATAAAACCTTTTTCTAATTCCTTTAATTGTAGCTCTGTCTGGGAATTCTTTACTACTTCTTTTGCTAGTGAATAGGACTCTTACTGTAAGGGTTTAACTTGAAAGAGTTTGTGTGATTCATTGGGTAAAAATTGCAACATTTTCCATGGCATATTTCAGAGTGATCTCTGTTGGCTTCGATGTGCCTTTCTGAATGTTTTTCTTTTCTAGTTCACTTTCCTTTCTTTAATCTTCCTTTGAATGACATGATATACTCACATTTCAGTAGAGAAAGTGGAACTAACATTTAACATGAAATAAGTCCAGAGCATCTCCTGTACTGTTTATTTCAACAACCTTAATTAAAGGAAAATCTAATTCTACAATAGACTTGTGATTTGCTATTTCTTTGAAGGACGATTAGTTTACACTTACATCCCTTAATGTAGTAAGGAAAAGCTATTGGTGAGCCCATCACTGCTTAGGGGGCTCAATTAAAACATCTCTTCTGAAATTTATCTGACAGTAAAACACACAGGCTCACACTGAGCCCTGTATTCTCTCTTCCTGGCTGCAACGCTTTTGCCGTTTACAGTGTAAATCTAACTTGGCTCCTGGCCAAAGGCTCTAAAAACCCATTAAGGCTATTAGAGAAATTATTTCTCTTCCTTTGTGAGCTGGGTAAATTTCACAGTTATCATTGCAGGAGGAAATGAATTGGGAGTGTATCTGTCTGGGGATGTCTGGTCCTTCAGCAGGAATTAAGCTAAGTGGGAGTTAAGCAGTAGTTGAATGTTACTAAGTGAACCTTACAAGAACCAGTCAGTGGATGGCAGTATAATATAACTATTGTGCCATCAAAGTCTGCGGCTTTTGCCTAGTCTGACTGGTGGTGTATATAATATCAGATCTTCCCTTGCAATTACCGTCTATTGAAAATCAGCTTTCCCTCTCAATTATGAGTAAACTAATATTTCCCCTGTGTTAGACTTACCAGATGTAGAAGTCAGATACTGGGCCAGATTAAGGTGAGGCATTCTTTTATTATGACATTGCTTAGTGACCTTGTCGGCAATATTTTCCTATAGAAATGCATTTGAGAGGAAACATGCTTTTAAAAAAATGCTTTGCACACCAAATAAATTTCATGGTCACAATTCTTATACTGTCAAGCAATGCGAGTAAAATGCACAATTTCTGAGATGAGACCATTCTTCCATGGGGCCCCAGGATACTCCAGACAAGGCTAATTACCTGGAAAGAGGAACAGAAGGACAATCAAGAATTATCCATATGCAAAAGGATTGATGTTGCTGCTTTGAGTGGAATCGGACTTGCTTATGGACCAAACTCTAATAGGGCTCTCTGGATTCAGAATCAAACTACTGATCTTAAAAAAAAAATAAAATAGAATAAACAAATTAAAACAACAACAATATAAATCAAGGGCCTAAGTGTCTTGAAAACCCTTTGGCCCAGGGATGTTATCCAATATCCTTTTGACTACTACTAAAAGAAAAACTTCATTGCCCTAAATGTTATCCTACTGTGAGAAAGGAAGGTATGGAGGAAGTATTAATTCTGGAAACTCCTTGATAAACTCAGTAAACCAACAGTATTGTATGTATGTGTGTGTATTGTGAGCACATATATGTCTATATACATATGTGTGTGAATAGGCTCCTGCCTGTACCTATGAATATATGTATATAGACATATATGTACAACATAAATAATATTTGTAAAAGATACCTAGAACAGTGCCTGGCATGTTGTAGGTGCCTTGTAAAAGATTATATAAGGTATATAATAGATATACATATATATTATATGTGCATAAATATTATATTGTTATAAATACAAGATATTACAACATATATTAAAACATAAAAATGCTAAATGTATTTACAGAATCAAGAATTATACAATAAACAAATATGTATATATTACAGATTATACATTTTATGCATGTTTCATATATAAATATGCGTACATTCTAAAAGGCAAAATTTTAATACAAATTTGCCTGTAGTAATTACTAACCAAGTCTAATAAAACTAAATAAACTTGCTCTTATAACATATTCAACTATCCCAAATTTTTTATGAAATCTTGTCACCATACCACCTTAAACTGTAGCCCCTCATCCCAGACAAAGAATCCCCACTTTCCAAAAGAGCATAAAACTCTGACACTCCTAGGTGAGAATGAAGTAACACATGCTCAATCTGTAGTAGCCTGTTTTGGGTTTTCTTTTTGTTTTTGTTTTTTGTTTTTTTTTTTCTTAATTTAGACTTAAGATTCCTCTTAGTTTGGGCACTACCACTGTAGAAACTCCCTATGTTAATGCAGATCATTAACTAGTCTATGACTTCTTACAGAGTTGCCTGAGGCACTGAGAGGTTAAGTGGTTTGCCAAAAGTTACACAGTATGCGTTATAGGAAGGATATGAACCCAAGTCCTTTCTGACCTAGACCCTCCATCCATTATCCCAAATTACCTATCAATATACTTTGGAATTACAGTAGAATGTTAGGTCAGGGAATGATTCATTTTTCTCTTTGCAACCTTAATGCAAAATAGTGTGATTCATGCATTAGTTGCTTAATAAATAGCTGAACAACAAATAAATTGTTGAATAGAATTGGATTAATTTTATTTTTGGAGAGCTAGTCTTTTTTGTGTTAAGTTTCTGAGTTCAGATTTGAACTCAGGTCCTCCTGACTCCAGCGCCGGTGTTCTATTCACTAGCTGCCCCTGAATGGGATTAATTTGAATTCAATTGTGTAACATAGAAAACTTGTCTGTGTAACATTAAAAAACTCAGATTCCCATGGCTTAAGCCACCAAGTGAGAGAATCCATACCTTGAACCTAGAAAGGAAAAAGGTAAAGTCAAAGCCACCTAAAGGTCAAATGGAGAGGGGTAACAATAAGGTCCTTATCTCAGCTTATCAAATAGCTTTGGTGAAGGAGTGTTTCAGCCTCAGAGAGGAATGTAAGAAAACTCCCCACCATGCTGTAAGGCAGTTTTCAAGATGCTGAGTGTTTCTGCTATATAACTGTTATCAAACAACTACTAGGACCAGATAGGAAGTCCACAAATACCTACAACATTTATTTATTTCAGTCAATTGAACTCAGTGGAACTGTTTGTTTTGGTTGGGGGCAGAGGTAGTCAAGAACTGTGATTTCAGAGGAGAATCTCCATTCCTACTACTTTCCAATGAATAATCTTAGTGGCCTGTAGCTCTAAAAATTAAGCTATGGGTCTCATAGAATCTTTTATTATCAAAGCTTATAATAAGGTCCAAGTTTTTCAGAGGACAAGATAATAATACCCGAGACATTGACAGAAATCTGTAAAATGTAACCATCTAACAGAAGATATGTATAAAAGACGGAATGTGAACCCAGGTCTTCCTGAATTATAGGCAGGCTACCTGTCTGCTAGGTCAGTCTGCCTGAGTCACTTGCCATATTGTACTATTTGATTTCGATATCAGTCTATGCTTTAGCTCGTTGATTGAAGAGCAGGAAGAAGGTGTTTCCTCATAGCATTTCATTCAGTATTCCTCTGTTTATTTTTTAATAAATAGTATTAATTTTTTGATAACATACAAAGATAAATTTTAACATTCTTTTTTTAATTGAGATCCAAATTTTCTCCCTCCCTCCTATTCCACCCTCCTTAAGACAGTAAGCAATTTGATATAGGTTATATATGTGCAATCACATAAAATATATGTCCTTAGTCATTTTATGAGAGAAGAAAGAGACCAAAAAAAAAAAACACAAAAAAGAAAGTAAAACTAGTATGCTTTCATCTGCATTCAAACAACATCAGTTCTTTCACTCAAGGTGGATAGCATTTTCCATCATTAGTCCTTTGGAATTGTCTTGCATCATTATATTATTGCATCATTATATAACTGAACTAAGTTATTCATAGCTTATCATTGCACAATGTTGCTATTATTGTATACAATGTTCTCCTGGTTCTGCTAATTTAATTCTGCATTGGTTCATGTAAGTCTTTCCAAATTCTTCTGAAATCCACCTGCTCATCATTTCTTAGAGCACAGTAGTAATCAATTACATTCATATACTACAAATTGTTCAGCAATTCCCCAATTGATGGATACTCTTCAATATCCAATTCTTTGCCAGTGCAAAAAGAGTTAATATATATATTTTTAATGTGGGTCCTTTTCTCTTTTTTATGGTCTCTGGGTATAGACCTAATAGTTATATTGCTTGATCAAGGGTTATGCACAGTTTATAGCCCTTTGGGCATAGTTGCAAATTGCTCTTCGAAATGGTTAGATCAGTTCACAACTCCACCAAGAGGGCATTCATGTCCCAATTTTCCCACATCCCTTCTAACATTTATCATTCTCCTTTTCTCTCATGTTAGGCAATATGTCAACATATAATTATAAGGAAGTGGGAGAGAGCTGGATGGGTTTCAGGATACATTTGTATAACACCGTGTAAGTCACTTCCCTTTTTTGGGGGGGGTCTCAGCTTCTTCATGTGTAGAATGGAGATAATAGCAATGTTACCTATCTCACACAGCTGTGATGATTAAAACAAGCCATGCCTGAATGATCTTTCCTTATTGTTACCACTTCTTCTATCCTTCCATTGCCTTCTATTTGCTTATCTGTATTCATGTTGTATCTCCACAATATTCTTGAGAATGGGACCTTTTTGTTTTTATAACCCCAGTGCCAAGCACAGTTTTTCCCACCTAGTTATCACTTAATAAATATGTATTAAACTGAACTGAATGCATAGAGAACATTTTGTAAGCTAAGGAGCTCTATGTAAATCTATTATTATTAATGTATTGAAATACTTTAACATGGCTGTCATATTTCCCCTATGTCTTTTCTTTTGAAAGCTAAATATTTCCACTTCCTTCAATGAGTCTTCATATAACAGGTAATAAAGGCACTTCACTATCCTGGTTTCCCTTCTCTTCAGATGCTCTCTCTAGTTTATCAATGCCACTATTAAGTTGTGGCACTATGAAGCAAAGTTGATTTTTCTGATGAGATCTGGTGAAGATAATGTATGTGACAATCACCTACCTGTTCCTGAAAGCTGGCTTCTTCCAATGTACCCCAAGATCACATTGGTTTTGTTATTGTTGTTGTTTGTTGGCTGGTTTGGTACTATCATATCTCACTCCTACCTTATATTGAGTTTTCAGTCCCCTAAAGCCCCTAGGTCCATTTTCAAGATATTACTAAGCCCCCGCCCCCCATCTTCGACCAATAATGATGGGTTCTTGCACCCAAATGTAATACTTTACATTAATTCTCTTTAAAATTCATTTCATTACATTCGGCCTAAAGCTCTAGCCCAACTCTTGATCCTTACTCTTTTCATCCAGTGACTCAAATATTTATTTAAAACTTCTGTGCTGACCTCTTGTTGGTTGAGTTCATACAACAGTTTTCCCTGGATGACCTACTGATTCTTTTATTTGTTTTTTAGCTGTTTTACAGGTTCTACAAATAGAAACTATCTTTCATTACCTTCACCAATTCCAATGGTGTATACCAGTATTCTGCCTTTACAATAGCTCAGTTAAGTGATTATCTTTCTTCTAAAAATATTTTTATTGGTTTTTGATGTGTTTCTCATGTGCTCTAAGAATGTTTTACAGTCTTCTTCCTTTATGACCAAGAAGTGTTAATTTTTCTGTATCTACTTTAGGATGAAACATATGTTTATTTAAACTACATTTATAAATATCACTTTATATAATATTCTCACCAAAAAAACTTTTTTGCTTATTTTTTTTTTAATCTCTGGTGGTTCATTTGTGGATTCATAGTACAGAAATGTATAGCTATATGTTCAGTCAAAAAGGATTTATTAAGCAGACAGAGGATAGTATTCTATGTAGATAGTACAAATAGGCCACTTTTGATGACATAAATAAGGAGAGTTATGTGAAGTAATCCTGGAAAGGCAATTGAGCCAAATTGTTGTGTAATTAAAACAAATATTGCAGATTATCCATTTTTTAAACCTTAACTTTTTCTTTAAATGTCAACTAACTTATTATTATTATTTTCCAATCTTCAGTTTCCTCATATATCAAATGGATATAATAATACCCATTGCACCTACTAAAGAGGATCACTGTGAGCATTACCTTTATTGGGCCATGCTTTTAAAAATGTAAAGCATTATTGTCATAATGGAAGTAGCCATATTTCTTGATGGCTTCTCAATATGACCTTACAACCAAACTGGTGATTTTATTCTCTGCATAAAATCTTCTGTCCAGTTTCATCCTGTACTTGCCCAAAGTTTCAGAATAGACTGAGTTATTCACATACTATATCTGGCACTAGTGTAGAGCTGGCTGACCTGTAGTACCTCTGACATTAATAACCCAAAATTAGCAATAAATTTGGGTGACCGAAGCTTGTAGCAAAGTGTCCTTTTTATAAGAACTATAGCTAACTCTTTATTTTTAGCTTCTGAATGAATTAAGGGAACCCTTATTAAGAGAAAATGCAATATTTATTTTAGTGACAATATGTTTAGCAAGTTGGTTATTTAAGTGCCTATATTTATGTGCTGGGGCCATTGACAATGTCACAATCCATTTCTCTCATTCCCTGAATGTCATACGCCTCTTTCATGCTCCAGAAAGAGGGATCTCCTCATGCTTATTTTCATGTTAGATCCTTTCAGTTATTTTAAAATGATCCATGCGTTTTTCTTTTTTAGCTATCTAGGCATCGACTCAAATATGGGTTTTAGAAACAGTAGTTTAAAATCAGCTGTAACAAAATAACGGATGAGGTTGAAATCATGAAGAATTAGGATTGCTAGGTGCTTGATATTTGAGAAGCTATGTAATCTTTGCTTTCACCATTATCAGGCTTGGATTATCTATTAAGTGAATCAGCCATGATGACAATGTCACATCTATTCTTTTTCTCCTCTGTCTCCCTCCTGTGAGTAGTCTGGTGGTTTGTTCATATTTACCTCAACATTTCAACATAACTTAGTGTCTCCTATGTGTATTAAATGCAAAGGAAATAATACTTATTTTCTGCTTTCAAGAAGATTCCAATCTAGTTATACAAGAAACTGTACAGTATGTATGTACAACAGAAGAAACACAATGGCATGACAAAAAGAGATAGACTATCACTTATAAATAGGAAATATGAGAGATGATCAGATGGAGAGGTCATCATCTGAGCTTGGTACTGAGAGTTGTCATTTTCAAAATAAATAAGGAATGTCTCATATATAAAAACAGTACAGGAAGAGAAGTTGTCAAAATCTAAAGCTTTAAAGAATAGTCTCATTTATACCAAAATATTTGCAGTAGATCCTTTTTCAGTAGCAAGAAAAAATTGACAAAAAGAAAAATAAAACTTATAAAAAGAGTATCCACTGATGGGGAAATGTTTTGACAATTGGTGATATGTGAACCTAATAAAATATTGTAAGAAAAATTAATGTAAGGAATTTAAAAAAAAACCATGAGATTTGTATGAACTGAAACAAAAACAAAGGAGGCAGAACCAGGAAAACAATATACAAAATGACTATGATTAATGTAAATGAAAATGCATTTGATTTCAGTACAGCAACAAATTTTATTTATAGAGGAACTATGCTGAGACATGTTTTTTTCATCTTGGAATACAGGTTGGGTTGGGGTACCCCAGGGACAGACTGCCCAATGTGCTGTAAGATATAGAAATATATACACGTATTTATAAATATGCACAAATACATGTATGCACATGTATACATACCTTAGCAGCAGGGAGCTAAAGTAGTATGAAGTAGTTGCATGAGCCCCTGGGTTGAGTTAAACAATACAGGTGTGAATCCCAGTCTATAATGGGAATGAGAATTTGAAGACATTTCCTCCTTTGAAGGTAAACTCTGGAGATTGGTCAAGATGGCAGAGTAGAAACAGGACTTTTATGGGACTCCCGCTCCTACCTTCTCCAATTCATGTTAAAAATGACTCTAAACAAACTTTGGAGCTACAGAACCCACAAAATGACATAAAGAATCTAAACTCCCACTGAAGACAGTCTGGCAGGAAGACGGGACCAGCAAAGCATGTTGGGAGCTGTTTTTTAGCCTCAGGGAGGCCAGAACCAGCAACAGGCTGGAGGGACTTCAGAACACCAGCAGCAGTGGGGGTTTCCAGAATTATCAACCCATAGATGCTGAGGACAAAGTGATAGGTCAGTTAGGTGTGGACTTTGGGACCTGGGAGTTAGGGAGTGCAGTCCAGGCTTTGCCCCCAAGGTGAGAAGTGGCTGAGCCATGGTGGCCATCCAGCCACTGCCACATGGCTGCTTCAGAGCTTCAAGCCTACAGATTGTAGGGGAACCAAGGGAACAGTCTGAGGGGTAATCACTCTTGCTTTAACATACTTGGATCTGGATCACTATGCGGGGTGGAGGTCCTGGGGAGCATGACCAGTGTGCCAGAGCATGTGGAAGCTTCAGAGAGGGCAGCCAACCAATAGCTCCAGCAGCTGAGAAAACCTCAGTTATTTGGGACAATGCTCCCCACTATGGTAGAACAGTTCTAATATGGCAAAAAGCTAAAAAGTCAAGTAATTGGGTGGCAACATGAGCAAGCACGGGAAACAAGGTAAGCACAGTGGTCTGACTTTAAGTTCCTTTTTTTGGGGACAAAAAGGATCCAGGCATGGGACAGAAGGAAGACAGTAAAGTCAGAACTCCTGCACCAAAAGCTTCTAAGAAAACTACGAGCTGGTTATAGGCCAGAGAGGATGTTAAGAAGGATTTTGAAAACCAAATAGGAGTTGTGGAGGAAAAATTGGGATGTAAAATTAAAATAATGCAAAAAAAGTATGAAATTAGCATCAACAAGCTGACTGAGGAAAATAACACCTTTAAAAAATAGACAATTTAAATGGCAAAAGAGGCTCAAAAAGCCAATGAAGAGAAGAATGCCTTAAACAGCCAAAATTTCCACCTGGAAAAAGAATCTCAAAAGTTCACTGAAGAGAATCATTCCTTCAGAATTTAATTGGAGCATACGGAAGCTAGTGAGTTTATGAGAAATCAAAACACTATTAAACAGATCCAAACAAATGAAAAAAAGAAGGCAATGTGAAATATCTCATTGGAAAAATACTGAGCTAGAAAATAGATCCAGGAGAGAGAATTTTAAAATTATTGGACTACCTGAATGCCACAATCAAAAAAAGAACCTAGAAATCATCCTTCAAGAAATTCTCCAGGAAAATTGCCCTGATGTTTTAAGAACCAGAAGGCAAAATCGAGGTTAAAAGAATCTGCCAATCACCTTCTGAAAAAGAACACAAAAAGAAAACTCCTAGGAATATTATAGCCAGGTTCAGGAATTCCCAGATCAAGAAGAAAATATTACAAGCAGCCAGGAAGAAACAGTTTGAATATTGTGGAAACACAATCAGGTTAACACAGGATCTGGCAGCTTCTACACTGAAGGGATCAAAAGGCTTAGAATATGATACTCCAGAGGTCAAAGGAGCTAGGATTAAAATCAAGAATCTCCTACCCAGAAAAACTGAGTATTGTGTTTCAAGGGAAAATAGGGTCATTCAATGGAACAGAGAGCTTTTCTTTAATTTTTCCAAATGCTTTATTAACTTCTAGTTTGCACCATTCATTTCCATCAGATTTTGAGTTACAGTTTTTCCGCATTTTTTCCCTACCCCCCATCCCAGAATAGCAATCCCACAGGACATCCCCTCACCCCATCTGCTCTCTCCCATATCTTCTCCCATACCCCCTTTGACTTTTTCAGTAGGGCAAGGTGAATCTCTGTGCCCCAATGCCTGTATACCTTATTTCCCAATTATATGTAAAATAATATTAATTATAGTATTTATACATTTTTAAACATTTGATTTTAAAACTTTGAATTCCAGATTCATTCCCTTCCTCCCTTGTCACCCATCCTTACTGGGAAGATAAGAAATTCAGTATATGTTGTACATGTGTAGCTATGCAAAACATTACCATAGTAGATACATTGTAAAAGACTGACTATATATCCCTCTCTCCTATCCCACCTTCCACTTGGTCTATTCCCTACTTTGGTTCGTCCCTTTTCAAAAATGGGTGCTTCCAACTTCCCTCCCACCCTTCCTTCCATCATGCCCCCTCTCATCCCCTTCCCCCCTACTCTCCTGTAGGGTGAGATATCCTATTTAGTATGTATGTCGTTCTCTGCCTGATACAAATTCAGTGAGAATAAGGTTTTCCCTTTTTCCCTTCCTATTCTTCCCTTCCCTTGTAAGCATTTTCCTTGCCTCTTCTATATGAGATAGTTTACCCCATTCTGTCTCTCCCCATCTCCTCTTATTATATTCCTTTTTCACCTCTTAATTTCACCTTCAGGTATCATCCCTTCCTATTAAATTTGACCTGTGCCCTCTATTTATGTATACCTGTAAACATAATCTTCTTCAACTATTTTTATACTGAGAAAACTTTCATCAATTACACTTATCGTTTTTCCATACAAGAATGTATTTACAGTGAACAATAATTCAACTGTGATAAGTTCATTAAGATTTCTTTACCCAGTTTTCCTTCTGAAGGATGTCTTGTTTCTTTTATATGAATGTCAAATTTTCTATTGAACTCTGGTTTATTCCTCAAGAATGCTTGAAAGTGGGGGCGGAGCCAAGATGGCGGAAAGGAAGCAGTAAACTTGCTGAGCTCCTCGGTCACTAAGTCTCAAAGGGTGAATCTCAGCGGATTCCTGAGTGACAGAGCCCACTGGAAGACAGAGTGTGGCAGAATCCAGCCCAGGAGGTTGCCCAGTGTGTCCGGACTGGTCGAGCGCAGAGTGAGTGGTGTCTGCACAGCTCAGACCTAAGAGCAGACAAGCAGGCTACACCAGAAAGAGCAAAAGCCCCAGCCTGCAGACTTACTGAGGACAAATCACAGTCATCTCGCAGAGGGAACGGATCATTGGAGCCAGGTAGGAGAGTCGGGCCCCCAGTGGAGAGAGTGGCTTCTCAGGTTGCATTCAGCCCCCAGCCTGGAAGTTTAGAAACTGCCTGCCTGTATAATACAGGGACTGGAATGGCAAAGTAAATTCTAGCTGCTCTGATCCTCCCATCCCTCCTTCATGAAGCAGAAAACCCAAAGATAAGTCTCCCACCCAGATTGAAATCCCAAGTTAATGGAAATAGCCTCAGCCTTGAGAATCTCCAAGAAGGGGTGTAACTGAGACAGCCAGGAGTCTGAAGAGAAGAGAGGGTGGGGTCCCAACAAGCCCCACCTCTCCTTACCAACAAAAGCCTACTTATAGCCCAGGGGTATAGAGGCAGAAATCTGAAGTAGTCAGACACACCCATACCTACTCATCTACATCCCTCATTGACTTCCCTGACTTAGCCATAAACTAGCCACCCAGAGGTATTCAAAGTCAAGGATCAGGCCCTAAACTCATAGGCTGAGAAACTAAGAAACAGGAAGTCACAATGGGAAAAAAAGAAGCTGAGAAGGAGAAGAGGAAGGCAAAAAAGTCTATTCGAGCATACTATGCAGGTCAAGAACAACAAGACACACAGGAAAATATAGACTCTCTGCCCACACCAGAGACCACAGAAGGAAACATGACCGGGTCTCAAGCCCAAATAGCATTCCTGGAGGAGCTTAAGAAAAATTTTAAAGACCAAATCAGGGAGGCAGTGACCAACTTTGAAAAAGAAAATACCTCCCTAAAAAAGGAACTTCAAAAACTAACTGAAGACCATAATTCACTAAAAATTAGATACAATCAAACTGAAACTACGATGCAGCAGGAGTCAATCAAAAAAAGAAAAAATAAAACAATCGAAAAATTGCAAGAGAATGTAAAATATCTCACTGGAAAAATAACTGACCTAGAGAACAGATCCAGGAGAGACAACTTAAGAATTATTGGTCTACCAGAAAGTCATGATGAAAAAAGCAGTCTAGACAACATCCTCCAAGAGATTGTCAAAGAAAACTGTCCTGAGGTCCTGGAATCAGAAGATAAAATAGCTATTGATAGAATTCACTGGACTCCTCCTGAGAGTGATCCCAAACTGAAAACTCCAAGAAATATAGTAGCCAAATTCCAAAATTACAAGATTAAAGAAAAAATTCTACAAGCAGCCAAAAAGAAACAATTCAAATATCGAGGAACTACAGTTAGGATCACACAGGACCTAGCAGCTTCTACATTAAAAGAGAGGAGGGGCTGGAATTTGATATTTCCTAGGGCAAGAGAGCTAGGACTACAACCAAGGATTAACTACCCGGCAAAACTGAGCATAATCTTTCAGGCAAGGAGATGGACGTTTAATGAAGTAAGGGACTTCCAGACTTTCCTAATGAAAAAGCCAGAGCTCAATGGAAAATTTGATCTCCAATTACAAGACTCCAGAAGGACATAAAAAGGTAAACAAGGGTAACATAGACTCACACATGCAGAAGTACACACACACACACCCACAAACACATGCTCATTACTTAGGATGCAACGAGAGCAAAATGTTCACATCCCTATATGTGGAGCTGATAACTGGCAATATTCGAAATCTTTATGAATATCAGGACCTTAAAAAGGGTTATACTTAGAGGGTGTGGGTATGAATGCACTAACATGGAGTCTAAAAAAAAAAAGACTATTAAGGGGATCAAAGGTACTGTAATGGGAAAAAGGAAATGATGAACTAGGAAAAGGTAAAATATGCCATCTGAAGAGGCATCAAAACACACTATAGAAGAGGGGAAAGAAAGAGGGAGAGGAACATCATTTAAACACTATTCTCACTGGTTCTGGTTCAAAGAAGGATCAAATTAATCAGTGAAGTTTAAGATTCTAACATGAATAGACACATAAATTCGTTAAATAGAGAAAAGGAGGGAGGGAGAGGAGCACTGTTTGAAATTTACTCTCATTGGTTTGGAATCAAACAGGGAGTAATTTACTCTGATAAGTATAAAAATTTATTGTGTCCTATAGATAGTGGGAGGGTAAGGGGGGGGGTGAAAAGGAGGAGACTAAAGGGAGGGATTAGAAGGGAGGGAAATAGTAGTAAGGGGAGAGGGTAGGTTAAGAAGGGGGGTCACTGGGTGGGAACACTGAGGGAGGGGATGGTCAAAAGGGAAAACTTCAAGGAGGGAAAGGGAGAAGGAATAAACAAAAACATAAACAAGGGAGGGAATAGGATGGAAGGGAAGAGACAGATAGTCATCATTACTGTGAATGTGAATGGGATGAACTCTCCCATAAAACAGAGGTGGATAGCAGAATGGATTAAAAACCATAATCCTACAATATGCTGTCTTCAAGAAACACATTTGAAACAAAGGTATACCCACAGGGTAAAGGTAAAAGGTTGGAGTAAAATTTATTATGCCTCAGCTAAAGTAAAAAAAGCAGGGGTAGCAATACTTATCTCAGATAAAGCAAAAGCAAAAATAGATCTAATTAAAAGAGATAAGGAAGGAAACTATATCCTACTAAAAGGCACCATTGAGAATGAAGCAATATCACTACATAATATATATGCACCAAGTGGTATAGCATCCAAATCCTAGAGGAGAAGTTAAAGGAATTAGAGGAAGAAATGGATAGCAAAACTATACTAGTGGGGGACCTTAATCTCCCCCTCTCTGAACTCGATAAATCTAACCTCAAAATAAACAAGAAAGAGATTAAGGAGGTGAATAGAATCCTAGAGAGACTAGATATGATGGATCTCTGGAGAAAACTGAATGGGGATAAAAAGGAATTTACTTTCTTTTCAGCAGTACATGGTACATACTCAAAAATAGACCATGTACTAGGGCATAAAAACCTCACAGTCCAGTGCAGAAAGGCAGACATCTTAAGTGCATCATTCTCAGATCATGATGCAATAAAAATTATATGCAATAAAGGGCCAGGGAAAGATAGACGAAAAACTAATTGGAAATTAAACAATTTAATCCTAAAAAATTGGTGGGTCAAACAAGAAATTATAGAAACAATCAATAATTTCATTCAAGAGAATGATAATAATGAAACAACATACCAAAATTTGTGGGATGCACTAAAGGCAGTTATCAGGGGAAGTTTTATATCCCTGAGTGCATACTTAATTAAAGCAGAGAGAAGGGAGGTCAATGAATTGCACATGCAATTGAAAAAGTTAGAAAAAGAACAAATTGAAAATCCCCAATTTAGTACTAAATTAGAAATATTGAAAACCAAGGGAGAGATTAATAAAATTGAAATTCAGAAAAGTATTGAATTAATAAATAAAACTAAGAGCTGGTTCTATGAAAAAATCAACAAAATTGATAGACCCTTAGTCAATATGATAAAAAAAAGAAAGAAGAAAACCAAATTATGAGTATCAAAAATAAAAAGGGGGAATCTACCTCTAATAAAGAGGAAATCAAAAAAATAATGAGGAATTATTTTTCCCAATTGTATGCACATAAATATGACAATCTTATTGAAATAGATGAATATTTACAAAATCACACATTGCCCAGATTAACTGAAGAGGAAGTGAATTACCTAAATAACCCCATCTCAGAAAAAGAAATCAAACAAGCCATCAAATGAACTCCCTAGGAAAAAATCTCCAGGGCCATATGGGTTCACTAGTGAATTCTATCAAACATTTAAAGAACATCTGATTCCAATACTCTACAAACTATTTGGGAAAATTAGTGAAGAAGGAGTCCTACCAAACTCTTTCTATGACACAAATATGGTACTGATTCCTAAATCAGGAAGAGATAAAACAGAGAAAGAAAATTATAGACCAATCTCCCTCATGAATTTAGACACAAAAATTCTAAATAAAATATTAGCCAAAAGACTCCAACAACTTATCACAAAAAATAATACACCCTGATCAGGTAGGATTCATTCCAGGAATGCAAGGATGGTTTAATATTAGGAAAACCATCAGTATAATTGAGCATATCAACAATAAAACTAGAAGAAACCACATGATCATCTCAATAGATGCAGAAAAGGCTTTTGACAAAGTACAACATCCATTCCTATTAAAAACACTAGAAAGTATGGGAATAAATGGAGCCTTCCTTAAAATAGTTGCTAGCATCTATTTAAAACCATCAGCAAGTATTATATGCAATGGGGATAAACTAGAAGCCTTTCCAATAAGATCAGGAGTGAAACAAGGGTGTCCACTATTACCCCTCTTATTCAATCTGGTACTAGAAACGTTAGCAGTAGCAATTAGAGAAGAAAAAGAAATCAAAGGAATCAAATTAGGCAAAGAAGTGACCAAGCTATCACTCTTTGCAGATAATATGATGATATACTTAGAGAATCCTAGAGAATCAAGTAAAAAACTACTTGAGACAATAAATAAATTTGGCAAAGTTGCAGGATATAAAATAAACCCACATAAATCCTCAGCATTCCTGTACATCTCTAATAAAACTCAACAGCAAGAGATAGAAAGAGAAATCCCATTTAAAGTCACTCTAGGCATTATAAAATATTTGGGAATCTACTTACCAAAACAAACCCAGAATCTATATGATCACAACTACAAAACACGTCTCACACATATAAAAACAGATCTAAATAGTTGTAAAAATATCAATTGCTCATGGCTGGGTCGAGCTAATATAATAAGAATGACAATTTTACCCAAACTAAACTATATATTTAGTGCCATACCAATCAATTTACCAAAAAACTACTTTGTAGAGTTAGACAAAATAATAACAAAATTTATTTGGAAAAACAAATGGTCTAGAATATCAAGGGAATTAATGAAAAGAAATGCTAGAGAAGGTGGACTAGCTATGCCAGATCTTAATCTGTATTATACAGCAACAGTCATCAAAACTGCTTGGTACTGGCAGAGGTGTAGAGTAGTGGATCAATGGAATAGATTAGGTGCAGGAGACCCAGCAGTTAATGAATACAGTAATCTATTGTTCGATAAACCCAAAGACCCCAGTTTTTGGGATAAGAATGCACTATTTGACAAAAACTGCTGGGACAACTGGAATACAGTATGGCAGAAACTGGGCATAGATCACTATCTAACACCATATACCAAAATCAAGTCTAAATGGGTGCATGATCTAGGTGTAAAGGATGATACTGTAAGCAATTTGGGAAAGCAAAGAATAGTTTACCTGACAGATCTGTGGAGAGGGGAAGATTTTAGGACCAAACAAGAATTAGAGAGCATTATAAATTGCAAAATGGATAATTTTGATTACATTAAATTGAAAAGCTTCTGCACAAACAAAGCCAATGTAACCAAGATCAAAAGGGAGGTGGGAAATTGGGAAAGAATTTTTACAACTTGTGTCTCTGATAAAGGACTCATTTCTAAAATTTATAGAGAACTGAGCCAAGTCTATATGAATACAAGTCATTGCCCAATTGAGAAATGGTCAAAGGATATGAATACGAAGTTTTCAGAGAAAGAAATTAAAGATATCTATAAGGATATGAAGAAATGCTCTAAATCACTATTAATTAGAGAAATGCAAATCAAAACAACTCTGAGATACCACATCTCTCCAGTAAGATTGGCTAAGATGAAAAAACAAGAAAGTGACAAATGCTGGAGAGGATGTGGACAAATTGGAACGCTAATACATTGCTGGTGGAGTTGTGAACTTATCCAACCATTCTGGAGAGCAATCTGGAATTATGCTCAAAGGATTATAAATAATTTCATACCCTTTGACCCAACAATACCACTTCTAGGGTTATATCCCAAAGAGATCATAGATGTGGGAGGAAGACCCATATGTACAAAAATATTTTTAGCAGCCCTTTTTTGTGGTTGCAAAGAATTGGAAACTAAAGGCGTGCCCATCAATTGGGGAATGGCTAAACAAGTTGTGGTATATGAATGTAATGGAATTTTTTTGTGCTATAAGAAATGAGGAGGTGTCGGATTTCATAATTACCTGGAGAGACTTATACAAACTGATGCTGAGTGAGAAGAGTAGAATCAGAAGAAATTTGTATACAATCACAGACATACCATATCTGTGATGACCAACTATGACAGACTGGACTCTTTTCAGCAATGCAGTGATATAAGTTAATCCCGAATGACTCAAGAAAGTGAGAAATGCGCCATCCAGAGATATAACTATTAAAAACTGAGCCTGAATCCTGATGGAAGCAAACTAAATGATCTTGTTCTTCTCATTGTTTGGTCTTATTTCTTCCTTACCATCTTTCATCCCACCTAGTACAATATGCCTTTGTAATTGGAATAATGTCTAATATGAATGCATTTGCAGACCCTATACTGTACTATATGCTGCGGGGAGGGGGGAAGGGAAGTAAAGGAAATTTGAAAATCAAGGAACTATGGAATTGAATCTTGTTAACTGAAACTAAACTAATAAAGTAAAAAAAAAGAAGAATGCTTGAAAGTTCTCTATTCCACGGAATGGCCATATTTTCCCCTGAAACATGGTACTCAGTTTTGCTGGGAGGTGATTCTTGATTTTAAAACCAGCTCCTTTGCCCTCTGGAATATCATATTACAAGATCTCTGACCCCTCAGTGTAGAAGTATCCAGATCTTGCGCTATCACGATTACATTTCCACACTATTCAAATTGTTTGTTCCTGGCTGCTTGTAATATTTTCTGCTTGATATGGGAACTCCAGAACCTGGCTATAATATTCCTAGGAGTTTTCTTTTGGGCATCTTCTTCAGGAGGTGATCAGTGGATCCTATAAATCTCTATTTTGCCCTCTGGCTCTAAAATATCAGGGCAATTTTCTTTGAGAATTTCTTGAAGGGTGATTTCTAGGTTCTTTCTTTGATCATGGCTTTCAGGTAGTCCAATAATTTTTAAATTGTCTCTCCTGGATCTATTTTCCAGGTCAGTGGTTTTTCCCATGAGATATTTCACATTGCCTTCTAATCTTTCATTTGTTTGGATCTGCTTAACAGCATCTTGATTTCTCATAAAGTCATTAGCTTCCATTTGCTCCAGTATAACTCTGAAGGAATGGTTCTCCTCAGTGAGCTTTTGAGATTCTTTTTCCATCTAGCAAATTCAGCTTTTTAAGGCATTCTTCTCCTCATTGCCTTTTTGAGCCTCTTTTGCCATTTGAGTTAGTCTATTTTTTAAGATGTTGTCTTCCTCAGTCAGGCTGTTGACCCTCATTTCGTACTTTTCTTGCATCTTTCTCATTTCTCTTCCCAATTTTCCCCCATTACTCTTATCTGCTTCTTAAGGTCCTCTATGGCCTGTAACCAGCTCATATTTCCATTTGGGGCTTTTGGTGTAGGAATTCTGACCTCACAGTACTCCTCCTGTTCTATTATTTGATCCTCTTTGCCCCCCAAATAGGAGTCTAATGTTGAATTTTTCTGTTTATTTTGTTTCCTTTGCCTAGGAATGTTGCCACTCAATTTCTTTACTTTTGGGCTTGTTGCCACAGTAGGACTCTGCTACCAGTCAGGGGAGATTCTGTCCCAAACACTGGTTTTTTCTCAGAAGCTGGAGGTATTAGTTGGGTGCCCTCTCCGAAGGCTCGCCATGCTCTGGCAAGCTGGTCACACACCCCAAGACCTTCACCCCAGACCACAATCCAGATCCAAGAAGGTTAAAGCAAAAGCAGTAACTCCCCCAGACTCATTGATGGATCCCCCTACAGCCTGCAGGCCAGGAACTGAAGCTGCAACATGGCGGGCTATGCTACAGTTAATCAGCTGCTTCTTGCCCCCAGGGAAAAGATGCCGACATGCTCTCCCAAGCAGTCCCAAAGTCCATACTGCACTGACTTCTCACTTTGTCCTAGGCATCTATATGTTGATATTTCTGGAAATGCCACAGCTCCTGGTGTTCTGGGGTCCCTCCAGCCAGCTGTTGGTCAGGCTAACTTGGGGCTAAAACCTCTGACTCATGGGTCTGGGCTTGGCTCCCAGAATGCTGCTCTGGCCACTCCCTGCCAGGCTCCCAGAGTGTCCTCAGCAGGAGATTAGCTTCTCTGTGTCATTTTGTGGTTTCTGTAGCTCCAGAGATTGTTCAGAGGCCCCTTTTACATAAATTTGTAAGTGCTGTGGGCCAGAGCTCTGTGGAAGTGCTGTTTCTACTATGCCATTTTGCCTCTGCCCCCAAACAGAGAACTTTCAAACATTCTTTATGAAAAAAATGACAGTTGAATAGAAAATTTGACATTCAGATACAAGAAGCAATAGAAATATGAGAAAGCAAATAGGGAAAAGAAATTATAAGGAGCTTAACAAAGTTGAAGTACTTATATCCCTGCATGGAAAAATGATAATTGTAACTTATGAAACTTTTCTCAGTATGAGAATAGTTGAAGGGAATAGAAATGTGTATATATAAATGTGTGTGTGTGTGTTGTATATATGTGTATATTTACATATATATGTTTATATAAGAAGGTATATGAGCAGATAAATACATCGGTGAGTGTATGTATATATGTGTACAAGTATATTTAGACAGAGGGCATGGTACCAATTGAATAGGAAAGAATGATACTTAAAAGGCAAAATTAAGAGGTGAGAGAGGAATATAATGAGTGAGTTGGGGAGAGATAGAATGGGGTAAATTATCATATATAGAAGAGGCAAGGGGTAACTGTTACACTGGAGGGGAAGAACAGGAAGGTAAAAGGGAATGAGTCAACCTTATTTTCATTGAATTTGGGTTAAGGAGGGAATGACATACATACTAAATAGGGTATCTCCCCCTATAGAAGAGTCAGAGTGGGGGGCAGAGCCAAGATGGCGGAGTAGAAACAGCTCATCCAAGACACTCTGCCCCCAGATTTCCTCCAAACTATGTAAAAGGGGACTCTGAACAACTTCTGGAGCCCCAGCACCCATAGAACAACACAGAGAAGCTGACCTCCCGCTGAGGACAGCCCAGCAGCCCTGCAGGAAGGACCAGCACAGCAGTCTGGGAGCCGGCAGTGGGGAGCCAAGCCAAGTGGAGCCCAGGTCCCCATGAGCCGAAGTTTTAGCCCAGGACAACAGGGCCAGGAGCCGGCTGGAGAAACCCCAGAACACCAGCAGCTGTGTCGATTCCAGAATTATCAACATAGACAAGCCTAGGACAAAGTGAGAGGTTAGTACCCTATGGATTTTGGGACCAGTATTTGGGGAATGCATTGGCTCCCTCCCCTGGGAGCTAGAAGCCACTGAAGAGACATGCCATTTTGTAGTTTTCAGAGGCAGCTCCAGCTCCTGGCCTGCGAACTGTAGGGAGATCCAGCAATCAGTCTTGGGGGGGGGGGGGGGTAATCGCTCTTGCTTTAACCTCCCTGGATCTGGATTGTGATCTGGGGTGGAGGTTGTGGGTAGGTTTCCAGCTTTCCAGAAACGGAAGTTGTCCCCCACACATTCGGGACGAAAATTCCCATCTGGCAGCAGAGCCATAGTTTGGCAACAAGCCCAAAGTCAAGTAATTAAGTGGCAACATGCCAAGGCAAAGGAAACAAATTAAACAGAAAAATGCAACCCTAGACTCCTATTTTGGGGGCATAGAGCGGGAAAAGGACTGTGAGGTCAGAAGTCCTGCTCCAAAAGCCCCAGGGGAAAACATGAGCGGGTTGCAGGCCATAGAGGACCTTGAGAAGGACTTTAAAAATCAAATAAGAGAAGTGGAGGAAAAATTGGAAAGAGAAATGAGAAGGATGCAGGAAAAGTATGAAATGAGGGTCAACAACCTAACTGAGGAAAACAACTCCTTAAAAAATAGACTAACGGGGCGGCTAGGTGGCTCAGTGAGTAGAGTGCTGGCCCTGGAGTCAGAAGGACCTGAGTTCAGAGCCAGCCTCAGACACTTAATCCACACAAACAAAAACCTAGCCGTGTGACCTTGAGCAAGTTACTTAACCCCAATTGCCCTAAAGGGGTGGCTAGGTGGCGCAGTGAGTAAGAGTGCCGGCCTCGGAGTTGGGATGACCCGAGATCAAATCCGGCCTCAGAAAATGAGCACCCACACATAAATAATAACTAGCCGTGTAACCTTGAGCAAGTTACTTAACCCCAATTGCTTTAAAAAAAAAATAGACTAACTCAAATGGCAAAACAGGCTCAAAAAGGCAATGAGGAGAAGAATGCCTTAAAAAGCTGAATTTGCTAGATCGAAAAAGAATATCAAAACTTCATTGAGGAGATTCATTCCTTCACAGTTAGACTGGAGCAAATGGGAGCTAATAACTTTATGAAAAATCAAGATGCTGTTAAGCAGATGCAAACAAATGAAAGAGTAGAAGGCAATGTGAAATATCCCATGGGAAAAACCACTGACCTGGAAAATAGATCCAGGAGAGATAATTTAAAAATTATTGGACTACCTGGAAGCCATGACCAAAGAAAGAACCTAGAAATCACCCTTCAAGAAATTCTCAAGGAAAATTGCCCTGATGTTTTAGATCCAGAGGGCAAAATAAAGGTTGAAAGAATCCACCTATCACATCCTGAAAAAGATCCCAAAAAGAAAACTCCCAGGAATATTATAGCCAGGTTCCAGAATCCCCAGATCAAGGAGAAAATACTACAAGCAACCAGGAAGAAACAATTTCAATATTGTGGAAACACAATTAGAATAGCCCAGGATCTGGCAACTTCTACACTGAGGGATCAAAGGGCATGAAATAGGATATTCCAGAGGGCAAAAGAGCTGGGAATGAACCCTAGGGTCACCTACCCAGCAAAACTGAGTATTTTGTTTCAGGGGAAAATATGGTCATTCAGTGGAATAGAGGACTTTCAAGCATTCTTGAGGAAAAACCAGAATTGACATCCAGACACAAGAAGCAAGAGAAGCCTGAGAAGGTAAACAGGGAAAAGAAATCAAAAGGAACTTATCAAAGTTGAACTATTTACATTCCTACATGGAAAAATAATAACTGTGTCTGATGAAATCTTTCTCACTATGAAAATAATGGAAGAAGGGTGTGTGGTCATATGAATACATATGTGAATGTGTGTGTATATGGTTATGGTTATAAATGGATAGAGGGCATAGTTTGAATTTGTTGGGAAGGGAGGATATTCAAGGGATGAAATTATGAGGTGAAAGAGGAAAGTGGCAAGAGGAGATGGGGAGAGACAGGGTAGGGTAAACTATCTCATGTAGAAGAAGCAAGGGGAAGTGGTTGCAAGGGAGGGGGAGAATAGGAAGGCAAAAAGGCAAAACCACACTCTCGTTGAACTTGGTTCAGGAAGAGAATGACATAATACTACATGGGATATCTCAACCTACAGCAGAATAGGGGGAAGGGGGATGAGAGGAGGGATGATGGATGGGGGGGCATCCTTGGGGGGAGGGGAGGTTGGAAGTACCCACTATAGAAGAGGGACAGGATCATGTAGGGAATGGACCAGGTGGGGGGTGGGATGAGTGGGAGGGAATTATAAGCAGCCTTGTACAATATATCTACTATGATAATGTTTTGCATAGCTAGACATGTACAACATATACTGAATTACTTATCTCCCCAGAGGGAATGGGTGACAAGGGAGGAAAGAAATGGATCTGAAATTCAAGGTCTTAAGATTAAATGTTTCAAATATTTATAAATACTATTATTAATACTCTTTTGCTTGTAATTGGGAGATAAGATGTGCAGGCATTGAGACACAAAGATTCACCTTCCTCTAATAGAAAAGTTGAAGGGGGTATGGGAGAAGGTATGGGAGAGAGCAGATTGGAGGAAGCAATATCTTGGGGGATTGCTATTCTGGGAGGGTGGGTAGGGGAAAAACAGCGGGGGGGGGGATGATTGTAACTCAAAATCTGGCGGAAATGAATGATGTAAAACAGAAGTTAATAAAGCATTTGTTTAAAAAAAAAGAAGAGTTGAAGTGGAAGGGTACAAGAGGGGGGCATGATGGAAGGAAGGGCAGGATACAGGGGAGGGAAGGTGGAAGCACCCACTTTTGAAAAGGGACAGGATCAAAGTAGAGAATAGAACTAGTGGGGGATGAGATGGGATGGAGGGAAATATAGTCAGTCTTTCACAATATATCCACTATAGATATGTTTTGCATAACTATACATATACAACCTATATTGAATTGCTTTTCTTCCCAGTAAGGGTGGGGTGACAAGGGAGGCAGGAAAAGAATCTGGAATTCAAATGTTTAAAATATTATTATTATTATTATTTTATCATTATTATTTATTTTACATGTAACTGGGAAAATAAATTATGCAGATACTGAGGCATAGAGATCCACCATGCCCTCCTGGAAATTCAGAGGTAGGATGGGGTAAGATATGGGAGAGAGCAGATTGGGGGAGGGGATATTCAGTGGAATAGCTGTTTTGGGGTGATGGGTAGGGGAAAGATGGGGAGAATATTTGTAACTCAAAATCTTGTGGAAATTAATGATGTAAACTAAAAATAATAATAAAATATTAAAAAAAAGAAATTAAACTCTGTGCCCTAATAAGCTGAATGTAATCACATGGAGCCTGTGATGGAGGGAATTTGATGAAGGGTGGAGCAGAGCCCACAGGAAACTTCCATGCTGTGAAGATAAACTCTGTCCCCTAATAGGCTGAATATGGTCACATTGAGCCTGTGATAAGAGGAGTTTGCTGAAGGGAAGCACAGCCCACAGGAAGCTGGGAGTCAAATCCAGGGAGACAGAGGGAGAGAGAGGTGCTCAGGCAAGGAGAGAGAGTTATGTGAATAAATATTGATCTTGTATTAGTTTGTGGGAATGCTGAAGAATACTGTGGCTCTCAGTGTTATTATGGTTTCTTAATATCTTTAGTACTATGATGGGATTGGCTTTCTGGTTTGGGGATTCGGTTTTCTGGTGTCTAAATAAACACTTCAGTTCTGTCCTCTATATGGAGAGTTTAATATATTTTGCCATTGAATGTCATGAAATATTTATAGTCACAGTCTTCATCATGATCATGGTTTCTGTAAATATTGCATTGGTGCTATACAGTCCTTTCACTTGAAACCTGGGTGGTTTTGGACAAAACACTTAATCTCTCTGAGTTTTCCTCATCTGTCAAGTGAGAGGAATGAGATAATCTTCAAATTTTTTTTAATCTAAATTTGCAAATATAATATGTAATTTCCCATATGGAATTCAATCAACTTTCCTTTTTCTATTCAATTCTAGGCCCAGCTCATTGTCTAACTATGATGCCTATCTAAAAATCCATGCTATGGACAAACTCTGAACTTTTCCTTCAACTGAAACTCATCATTTGTACAATATACATTCTTTATCTGCTTCACTTTCCTGTGTGGACTAATAGGTCGGTCTTTTTTGAGAGGCCATGGATGTAATTGAGGATTGCCTTCGGTGTTATAGGATTTGACACAGTCAATCAATAAGCATGTATTAGGTTCCTACTAAGTGTTGAGTACTGTACTAGGAAAGTAAAGAAAAAATATTAGCCATGTTCCTTTAGGAACTGAAAGTAGACAAACATAGTTAATAACTATATGTAAACAAGCTATATCCAGATTAATTTGGAAATAATCAACAGAAAGTAGATCCTAGAATTAAGAGGGATCAGGAAAGCATTGCTGTGGAGGGTAAGGTAATGTTTTAATTAGGACTTGAAGGAAATCAGGAAAGCCAGGAATTATGGGATATGACTAGTAAAAATACCTGGAGCCAAGAGATGGAATGTCTTCTTCAAGGAACAACAAAGAGGCCAACATCATTGGATTAAAGAGTATGAAAGGGGAGAGGTTCTGAGGTATGCAAAAATTATAAATGTAGAGAAAGTAGGTTATGAAATGCTTTGAATACCAAAGGATTTTTGTCTTAAAGGTAATAGGCAGCCACTCTAGTTTCTTGGATAATAGTCAGACCTGTACTATGGGGAGTGAATTGTAGCAAGCAGAATAACCAGATGGTTATCACAACAGTCCAGGCATGGGGTTATGAAGGCTTGTATTAGGGAAGTGGCAATATCAGAGGAGAGAATGGGTTATATTTGATACATGTTACAAAGGTGAAATGGACACGCTTTAGCAAAATACCACTGTATATTAACTATAAACATGAGTATTTTGAGAATTTTACCATCTATACAGTTGCAATCTTCCATTTAGAAGTCAACATCATCCTTTCAATAACCCAAGTTTGCAACCTGAAATAATTCACGATACTTCCCATTTCTTCACCTCTTATCAGGTCATTATCAAATTATGTCATTTCTAGTTCTTTAACGTATCTCTACCAGCCTCTTTTTCTTCTCTTGTATGGCCACCACCTATTTTAGACTCTTTTCCCTCCTTGCCTATATAATTTTAATTCTCTCCTAATTGGTTTTCTTGTATCCTTCCTGTTCCCTCTCCCATTAATCCTCCATAGAACTGCCAAATTGACATAAAAGTGGAAGGAAACATAGAGATTCATCAGCCCAATATCCTCTTTAAAAATGATGAAACTGAGACTAACATAATACTTCTGATACTAATGGATTCTTTATGGAGTACCCTCTTTTGCCCACTCTATTGATTACCTTACCATTTACTTCACAAAAAATGGACTTTTGCTAAGACTTTCTTTTCCTCTTTTCTTCATTCCACATCTCTCTGACATCATTTTCTACTCTCTCTTCCTTCACTGCACTATTAAATAAAGAGATGGCCTTTCTTCTGCCAAACCTAAATCCCATATATTCACCCTTGATTCATTCCTTTCCCATCTTCCTCTTTTTTATTTCTTTTTTTGGAGGGGGGAATGTAGGTCAATTGGTGTTAACTAACTTGCCCAAGGTCACACGGCTAGTTTTGTGTTAAGTGTCTGCGACTGGATTTGAACTCACATCATCCTGACTCCAGGGCCAGTGCTCTATTCACTGCACCACATAGGCGCCTCTCCTATCTTCCTCTTTAGGAGATTGTCCCCTATAATCATACCTACACTCTTTATAATCTTTAATATAGATGATCCCTTGCTTCTGGCCCTTTGTGAAACTTGTACTATTTTATGTGAGTATGGCTTATCTTGACTCTAATTTCACTGAGCCCCACTAAACCTTATAGACCATCATGGAAGACTACTAGCTATACTATACCACTGGTCCTACATCTGGCCTCCAAACAATAGGCAAAGGCCATGGGCCGAAGACCAGATTTTAAAAAACAATCCTTCTCAATTCAACTAATAATTATTAAGTGACTATCAAGTTCAAGGCACTGTGCACATAGTAGGAACTGGGAACAGAATGACAAAGATGAAATATCTCCTTCCCTTAAAGAGCTTTGTAATTGCTAACAATAACATTCACTTAAATAAATAAACAAAAGGTATATAGAAAATAATGTGAAATCATTTCATTAAGTAGAGAGTCCCTTATCTGTGCTGTGAAGGAAGCTAGAGATTATGAAAGGAACAGTTTATGAGGGAATGTGTCCCAGATATGCTGGACTCCCTTTATAAAGGCATGGAAGCAAGGGATGGAGGGTCATGTGTGGAGTGCATCTAAAAAGCCAATTTGACCAGAATAGAGAGTAAGTGAATGACAATCATATCAAATAAAAGTGGAAAGATAGATGGGCCAGATGATAGGAACTTAAAATTCTAGGCTAAGGATTTGGTATTTATTTATTTTTTCCATAGAGACAATAGAATTTAAGAAACATTCAAAAGACTACAAAAATAAAGTCAAAATAAAATGTATATGTATGCTTAATGCAAACTCTGAATAAAGCATCTCATTTGTCATTTAAAGAATGACCCATAAAACTGAACTTATTCCAGGAGAAACTAGTAATAAAGGTCACAATATCCCTTGACAATGATCTGCTGTTTGTATCAAATAAGATATGTCATCAAAACAGACAACTGTCACAGGCAAATCTTATTGAATAGGGCTAGGCCTGGAGTAAACTGAAAGTAGTCAAAGGTCAAAACAGAGAAGAAATGAACGAATGAGAAAAACATTTATTAAATATTTCATTCGACAAATATTTATTAATTGTAAGGCAAAGGGTGAGGTGATGGGTATACAAAGATGAACAAAAATGTACTACCTGTCATCAAACGAGTTTACAATATGGTTGGAGTTGGAATTGGAGTAGAGAAATGCCAGAGAGACACTTCAAAGCATAAACATTTTACCATTTACCAAGATCACAACCTTTCTAGAATATAATAGATGTTAAGGTTTACTGAATCAAACTAAGTTGGCCCTTGGATGACAAATGCACATTCATTCACTGGACTTTTATTCAGAATCTTTCCAGATTGATAAAAACCAAAAAAGAGTTTATTTCCTAACAGCAAAAATATTTCTAACCAAAACAAAGCATGGTAAGCTGCTTGTGGGTTTGAAACATTTTTACTTTTGTCCCTGTACCCCTAGAACTTAAACCCAGTGCCTTATACATAGCAGACTTAATAAATGCTTTTTGAGTTATTAAGTGAGTGGAGAAACATTCACATATATGTGTCTAAGTTTATTATTGAACTTGTTAAATATACATATGTATGTATGTACACACATATGGATACATATATATGTATACAGATAAGTACAATATACTGTTGCATGTAATGGAGAAAAGAAGAGGTCCAAACAAGGTACTTCAGGAAAATTTCAGTAGGAAGTAGTCTCTTTCATCTGAGGAGTAACCTTGGAAGGCTTCATGAAGGAAGTGAGGTACTCATGGAAATATTCTGACAGAAATATGAAGGAGTGTTCTGGGAAGGTGATGACCTGTGAGATTGAAGGAGAAGGTGTGATGAAACTAGTCACTGACTAATAACCAAATTGACTGAAACAAAGAGGAGTAATGCAATACCAAAAATATCTACTTAGTACTTAACTACTATATATACCAGGCACTGTGATAGGTTTGGGGAATTTAAAAATAAACAAAGCAGCAGGCAGCAGCAGCAACAATGATCACAACAAACTGTAATTCCTCTGCAAAAGGGCCATTCCACTCCTGGGAATACATCTTCACAGATAAGCAAAAGGAAATAAATAAACAAATAAACAATTTGTGAAAGAGCAGAGGACTGACAAAGGATTGGGGTAGGAGTGCTTCACAAAGGGAGGTGTTACCTGAACTGAACCTGGAAAAATGCTAAGAACTCTGACAGGAAGAGGTGATGAAGTTGTCCATCCCAGGTACCAGATGCTGCATGAGTGAAGCTGTGGAAGCAGGACTTTGGGGAATTACTAGGAGGCTGTTTTTGATGACTCATAATTCAATTTAATTCAGTAAATATTTATTAAGCACCTACTATGAGCCAGGCTTTCTGCTAAGCTAGGGATACAAAAGAGGCAAAAAAAAAAGATCTTTGCCCTTAAGAAGGTCACTGTCTAATAGGGGAAAACAATAGACAAAAAGAAGTGAAAAGGGGATAATGGTGGGTTGGGGGCAAAAGAGGGTATGATGTATAATGGACTCAAAACCAAGAAGAATGGAGTCAAAACTGCTAATAAAATATATAGAGTTGTAGAACTTGGAAAGTTCTGAGAGCCCTCAGTAAAGGAAGACTTTTATTGTTGTTCAGTCTTATCTCTGTGACCCCTTTTGGGGATTCTTGGCAAAGACACAGGAGTAGTTTGCTATTTCCTTCTCCAGCTCATTTTATAGATGAGGAATCCTGCAGGTGAAGAAACTGAGGTAAACAGGGTTAAGTGACTTGCCCAGGGTCACACAGCTAGTAAGTGTCCAAGGCTGCATTTGAACTCAGATCTGACTATAGCCTGACTCTCTTTCCATTGGGTCACCCACCTATCTACCCTGTAAAGGAAGGCTTTAGGAAGAATTTATTGCTCCACCCTTCAGCCTTCCAATCAGAGAGGATAAGCAGCTAAGGTAGTTGAGAAAATGTTGAATAACAAAAACTAAATCAGTAAGTGTGGAGATGAGATTTCAGGTAATTAGCACATCCTGGATGAGGTAACATGTTCAATGGAGAGTTGAAACTAAGGAGAGTTGTTCATGGAAAAGTAGCATTTTAGTGTGAGATGCAGATAGGGATTTCCTGGTTCCTTGAATAAACTCCCTTCACCCATAAAGGGGGTGATCTTATAAATCAACATCACTCTTCACTTTATAGTCTTAGAGATTTACTTAAAGCATTAGGAGGTGAAGTTAAACTCTCTGATTGAAAGAGACAGAATTTGTCAAAGCCAAAATTTGAACACAGATCTTTCTGGCTCAAAAGACAACTCCATTATGTAACACTGTGAAGGTGCCTAATGTGACATAAGATTGGAAAGGCTCAAATAATGAGAAATATTAAAGAGTACTATTCAGGGAATAAAGGCTGAGGAAGATGTTTATTCCACTGTGACATGAATAGTCATTATTTTGATGAATTAATTATCATTGTTTAAAACTTGATTCTTAGAACTTACTAAGAAACAAGATCTACATGTTGCAATGTAGCTTCTGAGATCATTCTAAGTTCAAACTGAAGGAAAATAGAGGTTCACAGTTAAAGAAATGCAGAAAGTTTAATTAAGCCAGCCAACTATTATACCCAGACTGTATATATGTGTGTGTATGTATGTATAATGTATTCTGTGTAACTTTTTATTCTCTTATTTTAATATAATAACTCATTTATAAAGCATTTCAAGTTTGCAAACTGTCTTACAAATACAACTTCATTGGATTCTCACAACTGTGGTACATAGTTGCTATTATTATATCCATTTTATATATGAATAATTTGAAGCAGACAGAGGTTAAACGACTCACTCAGACTGACCCCAGACCTAGTGCTATAACTCATGCTGCTTGGAGCACAAATTTATCCTCAAAGGCTTCCTGTTGTCTAATCCAATACATCACTTTATAGATAGGGAAGCTGAGGCCCAGAGCAGTTAAAAAAATGAAAACAAAACAAACAAAAAACTTGCCTAGGGTCCAACAGCTAATTAGTGTTGAAAATAAAGGAGAGAATCCAAGTTTCTTGAATCATATGACACTCCCTCAAATGTCTTCATAAAAATTCTGGGAGGTAGGTGCTATTATCCCCACTTTATAAATGAGGAAACTGAGTCAGACAAAGGCCAAGTGATATGTGCAGGATAGCACAATGGGTAGGATTCTGAGATTCCAGGTCCAGTACTCTATTCATTGTGCTACATGGGAGCATGTAATTTCTCTGGTCAGCACCTTTGCAACAACTTTTAATTTTAAAAAATTGCCTGTCTTTGACTGTACAAAAAAAATGCATTCATTATATTAATACATCAAAGAAAAATGTCTTAAAGTACAAACCCTATATTTTGCTAAGCTTGCTTGGCAAAGAAAGCTTTGAAAGGGCTATTGTGCTCCTATGATCAAAAGTGTGTATCTAAAATCATAAGATAACAAAATTTGTAAAGAACTAGCTTTCCCACTAGCTTTTACTTGAGTAAAACAAAGTTGTCCCTTCTATTCCCAATTATCTGATGAAGTTACAGAAATGCTAGCTATAGCAAAAAGACCAGAGACATAATAAACTATGATAAAGGGGAGAATAATGTATTTTTGAAGATGAGGTGTTGGTTGATTAAGAAAATCCTAAAGAATCAGAAAAGAAACTGAGACAATTACTAACTTTCAAGCAAAGCAGCAGGATTCTACATAAATTTATAAAAATCATCGACATTTTTATATCAATAACAAAATTCAGGAGGAAATGATAGGAAAAGTAATGCTATTCATAATAATTGCAGAAATATAGAGCATATGTGGGAGTACATCAACTAAGGCAAAATTAAGGTTTTTTAAATGAAATGAGAAAATATCATTTATATAAATAAGGATGAATTAGAAGGATTTCTTTTCCATGATTCAGTCATGCCCATATGTAAAAAATTACAATAATATCTCAATGTATAGATTTAGTTCTGTATCACACTCAACTAGTAAGTATCTAAGGCTAGATTTGAACTCATAAAGATGAGTCTTCCAGGCTCCTAGATGCTTATTTCTTCTTTACCTCCACTACAGAGTCCCTCCCTTCTTTAAAATATAGCTCAAAAACCATGGGAGACCTATCTTTATCTAGGTCTAACCAACATTGTGTTCTCTTTTCCCAAGTTACGTTGTATTGTTTATATTTCTTCACTTTATATTTGTGATGTGATATGTGTGTGCCCATGTGTATGTGTATAGGTTGTGAGATCCTTGATAGGAACAACTTTTTTCTTTTTTAAATTTTCTGTGTATACTCTTTTATTAGCAGGACTTGTCCCATAATAAGTTCCTCACAAATGCTTATAGACCAGTTGACTGGTACACAATAATTACAAGAACATAACTGGAAAGAACTACTACCATAAAATAATTGCGAATGAATGTTGCAAAATTACAAAGGACAATTATGGTCCCATAAAGGAAATAGGAGAAGACACTTGGCCAACTCCTTTGTAGAGGTGGGAAGCCCACAGATGTAAAACAGTGCATACATATTGATAATTTTGATTGGTTTCTTCAGTTGTACCCTTTTCTCCTTTTCTTTTAAAATTGTCTTTATTATATAAGGTGGTTGTGTGAGATGGGAAGGTGCTTGACACATAATAGTTGGTATATAAATGCTTGTTTCCTTCCTTCCTCATAATAAAGAAAAAAATAAGCCAAAATATCTGATAGAGTATCCCTGCCTACATGTAAAACATGCCATTCAAGTATTGCTCCATATATCTTTCATAATGGGTGAGGAATATTTCATTATCTTTTCTCTATGGACTCCATTATTCCAAGTTCATAATTTTATTAGTGACTTATTTATTTACATCATTATAGTCACTGTGCCTATTATTCTCTTTTTTTTAAATTGTGTTCCATCCTTGTTCTCATCATCCTCCTTTATTTCTCCAGCTTCCTCACAGTCATTTTTTAAACATATTAAACATTTAAAAATTAACAATAAATATGCCTAATAATTTGTGGAGTAACTTCTCCTACTTTACATTTTTACCTTAGAGCAGTGATCTTCTCATTGAGCTATCTCTGGCCAGCAACCCTACTTCTCAGGAATCGGGACCGCCTGCTTTATGTAAAGATTAATGTTATTTGTTGTTATTATTATTATTATTAATAATATTATTATTTTACCACTATGAGAAGCTCAGTATTTGATATTTATTATTTTATGCACAAATATTGACAGTGGGTTCAGAGGACAATGATTCCAATGTTACTAATTCCATTAGTTTATACCTTGCTCTTACATGAAAACTGTTCCTTGCTCTAGTTTCTGATATAGGGTAAAGTGCCATGATATTCATTCTATGAGCATTCAAAATTGATAATTGCATCATGTTGGTGTATTTAAAAGGTTTCTTGGGTGGCTAGAGTAGAGCACCAGCCCTGGAGTCAGGAAGACCTGAGTTCAAATCTGGCCTCAGACACAACACAAAACCTTGGGCAAGTCACTTAACTCCAATTGCCCTACCTTCCCCCCTCAAAAAAGAAAAAAAAGGTTTCTTTAATGTAGATTCAATACCAATGTCCCAGATCCAGAATTTTCTAGAATAGAAATGGAGGAGCAGCTAGGTCACACAGTAGAGAAATCATTGGGTCTACAGTCAGGAAGACAAGAGTTCAAATCCATTCTCAGACATTACCAGCTATTTGACCCCAGCAAGCCACTGAACCTTTGATTGTTTCAATTATCTCTTCTGTAAAGTGAGGATAAGAGCATCTATCTCCCAATGTTGTGAGCATCAAATGCAATATTTGTAAAGTGTTTTGAATATTGCTTGTCACATGTATTAGCTATGATGATGATGAGGAGGAGGAGGAACATATTTCTATATGGCTTTTGAGTCATGAAACAGAGATAATTTCTTCTTTCTCAAATGTGAATTAATAAAATAGTGATCTTTGTTATTACCCACACTAATGATAGTTATGGGGAATGGAAAATCCAGCAAACAGTTGTCCATATAGCACTAAGATATTTTTATCATTATTCTTAAGATTGTGTCAATTGCTCATGAAGTTAAGTCGGGTTGTGTGTGCACATCTGACAAATAAATATGATCCCCAAAGATATAAATATCTATTACTTAGAAATTATGATTCTCTATATTTCTTTCGTTGAGTAGTATTTATCAGGAGCATTGATTTAACTAGCGGCTATTGGCAGTTACAAATGGATGATGACAGGAAACAAAAAACCACCTTCATTTGCCATAAGGGGGCCTTTCATTTTATTGTAATGCCTTTTGGAATTACCGATGCCCTGGCTATACTTCAAAGATTAATGAACAGTCTCCTGTCAGGTTTAATACATCACACTTCTATAGTTTACTTAGACAATCTGCTCTTATCACTGCTGCTCAGAGTTTAAAAACACCTTGAGGATTTCCTGGAAATTTTAGAGAAAATCAAGGCTTTTTAGAGAACAGTAGTATAATCAAATGTATCTGTTTATAAAGAAATATTCCATTTTCTAAGCTAAGAAACAAATATAATTCAAATACATTCACAAAGCTAATTAATGACCCCAATATATCCAAGACATTAAAAAAATGGTAACTTTAATAAACATGCATTTAGAAGCTCTTGGAATCCACCAAATACACCATATCATTCATTCTGCCTAATTAAAAGCAATTTAAATTAGCCTAATTAGAAAGATTAGAGACAGATAAAATGTAAGATAGAATTTTTCAACTGAATAAAAAGACAATTTTTTTCACTTTATATTACAAAATTTATAGGAACAAAGGCCAAATATCTCTCTTAGAATCCCTAAAATGATGAGAGGAAACTTATTGCTTGTGATCTGATAAATAACTTTATTTCAAAATTTTGTTTTCTAATCTGAGGTATGAATTCCACATTTTTTGGTAGATTATAGAAAAATATATCCTTTCAGCCCCTTCTTATCATTAGAATTAGTAATGATCCATTGGTTGCTTTTATTACAATATAGGTAAGATTAATTAGGTAACTTTATCATATGTTCCAAGAAATAGGCCCCCAATAAATATTTTAAGTGAATTTCCAGAATACTTTTATACAAGTGATACTGTTAAAAATAATATGGAAAGCACTGTCAATGATTCCAAAGTCTTATGAGATGGGTTTTAGGTCTTAAGACCCTGAGCAAGTCACTTTACCTCTGTTGGCTTCAGTTTCCTAAACTTTAAAGTGGGGATAATAACAATGCCTAAAGCACTTGGTATGTAATGGGCTTGATATAAATGCTTTTTCCCTTCTACTACCCTTCTACCCCTTTCCCCCCACCTCTCCAACATCGCTGACTGACTGACAGTGGTTGGCACTTAATAAATACTTGTTCTTTCTTTTTTTTTTAATGGCATTTTCATACTAGTACACTAAGGAAAATACCTCAGAAGGGAAAGTTAGATTTAACTGCAGATTAATAATACATCGTCTCAGAATGGTATTTTGAACAACAAACTACTGCTCAGGGACAGAATACAACTAATATAACCTGATCGGAATTTATTTTCTCAGTGTCCTGAAAATATAGTCAAATTGTCTTGATATGGAAGAAAGATTGGTGTTGTATATGAAAGAATTGATTAATTTGTACATAACACTCTTTTTAAAAAATATTTTTCCAATGACATGTAAAAAAATTAACATTCATTTTTTAAAAAATTTTGAGTTTCAAATGCTCTTCCTCTTTCCTTCTCTTCTCCCTTCATCAAAAGGGAAGCAATTTGATAAAGGTTATCCATATAAAGCCACACAAAATATATTTCCATAAGAGTCATGTTGTGATAGAAAACACAGACCAAACAAACAAGAAAAAAAAGGAAGCTAAAAAAGTATGTGTCAATCTGCATTCAGACTCTTGCAATTCTTTCATTGGAGATGAGTAGCATTTTTCATCATGAGTCCTTTGTAATTATCTTAGATTATTGTGTTGTTAAGAATAGCTAAGTAGTTCATAATTGATCATCATACAATATTGCTGTGACTATATACAATAATCTCCTGGTTTTGTTCACTTCACTTCATACCAATTCATGTAAGTCTTTCCAGGTTTTTCTGAGAGCATCTTACTCGTCATTTCTCATAGCACAGTGGTATTCCTTCACAATCATATACCACAACCTTTAAAGACAGTCCCTACTTGATGAGTATCCCTTCAATTTTCAATTCTTTGCCATCACAGAAAGAGCTGCTATAAATATTTTTGTTCATATAGGTTCTGTTCCTTTTTAAAAAATCTCTTTGGGATACATACCTAGTAGTGGTATTGCTAGATAAAAGGTTATGCATATTTTTATAACCTTTTGAACATAGTTCCAAATTGCTTTCCAGAATGTTTGAAACAGTAACAGCTCCACCAACAGTGCATTAGTTTTCGAATTTCCCCACATCCCCTCTAACATTCATCGTTCTCCTTTTCTGTCATATTAGCCAATCTGATAGGTTTGAGGTGGTACCTCAGAATTGTTTTAATTTTCATTTCTATAATAAATAGTGATTTAGAGCATATTTCATATGACTATAAATAGCTTTGATCTCTTCATTTAAAACTGCCTTTTATATACTTAAACTATTTATCTATTAGGCAACAACTTGTATTCTTATAACTTTGACTAAGTTCTCTATATATTTGAGAATATATAATTATTCTTGTTAAGAACTGGCATAAAGGACATTCAAGAAAATTTTATGTCAATATATGTTGTAAAATAATATAAGACCTTCCAAATTAAATTGACATATGCCTTAATACTTGGTGACTTAAATGAAAAAAGCAGGCATAGGGGATACTTGTGAAAAATATGTTGGAAAAACATGGTTAGGTATAAGAAATGATAGTGGCTTCTATAAGCTACATAGAATATGTACATATCATATATTTTGATATATACTTATCATATACACATATCATGAATATTTTCTTCAAAAAGAGAATTAGGAGGCACCAAACATAAAAAGCCTTTAGTAGTATCACAAGAATTGAATTGATTGTATAGAGGTTGACTTATTAGTATGAATAATTTTCAGATTAGCTATTTATTTAAATTCATACTTTTTAGACTTATTGGAGAAAAGATCCATTTAAAAAATCTAAAATAAACAGAAAATATAAATACAATATGTAGCACACAATTAAGGCAAGTCCAAAATGACCAATTTAAACAATCCATCAGTGACAAAAAGGATGAAATGGATATAAAAAGAACAGCTTTTGTCCAAAACAAGCCTCATTTCTAAGAACATTTAACTGTTATCAATAGGCAAGTACAATAGAGAGACTAAAAATAACCAAGTCAAAGGTAGACTTGTACAGGATTCCAAGTTGTTCTTATGCTCACTCCATTTCATTTTCTTTTCCCTTTTCTTTCTTCTGTATCATCCCTCCCTAGAAACTAACCCCATCCCCATTTATGCACCTAGAATCCTTGTATTCTTTTTTGGGGAGTGGGGGTTTGGAGGGGGGAAGGTAGGGCATTTGGGGTAAAGTGACTTGCCCAAGGTCACACAGGTAATTTTTGTGTTAAGTGTCTGAGGCTGGATTTGAACTCAGATCCTCCTGACTCCAAGGCTCTATTCATTGTGCCACCTAGCCGCTCCTGAATCCTTATATTCTTTATTTCAACTATCAAAATATTATCTTAGGAAAGCATTTAGTTTTCATCATTAAAACATTGATAATAATGGATATTTTAGAAGTTCAATTTTTTATGAAATACTTTTCATGCTTTGTATCATTTGTGCCTCTCAGTACCCCCATGACATTTATACTACAGGCATGCTTATTATGCTTATTCCTTTTATAGAGGTGAGAAACATGGCGCTCAAAAAAGTTAAGTGACGTAACCATGTTCACTCATCCTACTAAGTCTCAAGGATAGGATTTGAGTTGATATCCCTGTCTCTAAATCTAGCACTCTAGACATTTTGCAACCTCTTAGTGTAAATCTTGTCTATGTGTTGACTTTCCTAGTGTTATTTGGCTCCATTTTTCATCTTTAATTGAGGAATAAAAATTCCTGTTTCCGGTTAAAAGGAATTTTAGTCATGATTGGATCAGAAAGCAAGAAACGTAAGAGATGTTGGAGGTGATGTATACTTCATTTTACAGATGATGACTTGAAGGCCCAAAAAATTTAGGGACATTCCCAGGATCAAATAGGTAGTACGTAGGAGAACTAGGAAGAGAACTCAGTTCCATACACTCCTAATCCAGCATCCTTTCTACATCACATGTGAAGTTATTTTATGGAAGCCTTCTAAACGCCACCGAGATAAGCTCATGTAGGTTTCCACACAAATGTGAACCCAGATCTCCTTTTTTTACCCTATCAATTAAAAGGTGTTTGTTAAGCCGAAGAGAGCATGGAGGGAAGGATGCTTCACTACATACCATCTCAATTTACTACGTATTAGTTAACCATAGTTATAGGCAGAAAGTGTCTCTGTGCCCTCATTTAGCTGTATTTTATTTACCCTCTGGGCACCAGTGAATTTACTAAGTCTAACTTGGAGCCAATGTTTGTACTTCCTAAGGTTACAACAAATATCTTAGCTTGTAAATACTATGACCCCCTAGAAGCAAAGAAATACCTTCTCCTCTTTATTATGTTCTATTTTTTAAGAAAAAATATTACTATGGAGTATAGGTGTGGTCCTATCACACCCCTAGCTTTCCCCACCTCATTACTTTTCTGTTTTCATTGGCTCATTCACTTGAACCCAGATTCTCATGCAGGCAGGTCACAGGGTTCAAAAAGGAGCTGTCACACAATTACAAATAAATTTCAGCTTTCTAGAAGTGATCCCAGTAAGAGAGAGAGGATAATGTCCCTATTACTGTATATTTTAGCTCCTGATCCACCATTAGTATACTTCATATTAACTTATCAGCCAATCAGAACTCCATTAATTCTTTTTTTGTTTTATTTGTAATTTATGTAATAACCAAGCATTCCCATAATATAGTACAATAAAAAAAGATGATCACACATGAAACTGCAAATCTACTATACACAACTTGCTATTCCTTTCAGATATACAATACAATTATCATGTAAATTTCTTTCTCCCCTAGAGATGGATACTATTAGACACAAATAGATATATAATATATACAATTGTTCTATACATATTCTGTTTATCAGTTCTTTCTCTGAATGCAGATAATGTCTTTCTTCATGTGTCTTTTATAAGTAATTTGGACATTTATAATAGTCAAAATAACTTTTTTACTAAAATATATTCTTTAAAAATTGCTGTTAAAAATAAAAAGAAGAATTTTTTTAATTTTAAAATTGCTGTTATTGTATAAAATATTCTCTTGGTTCTGCTAATTCTATTCTTCATTATTTTTTGCAAGTCTTTCCATGTTTTTTTTTTCTAAAATTATTAAGCCCATCATTATGTTTACAGCATGGTAGTATTCCAACACGATTGTATACCACAACTTGTTCAGCCATACCCCAGTTGATGGGCATCCCTAAGATTTCCAGTTCTTTGCCACCACAAAGAGAATTGCTATAAATATTTTAGAACATATAGGTTATTTTCCTTTTCCTCCAATTATCTCTAGAAACAGACCAAGTAGTGGTCTTGCTGGGTGAAAAGGTAATTTAATAATTCTTTGGACATAATTCAAGATTGCTCTGCAAAATTATCGGATCAGTTCACAATTCCAAAAACAATGAATGTGTCCCAATGTTTCCACATCCCTTCTCAATAAAAAATAATTATTAAACATAAGGTAATGCAATAATAATAATGCCATATTATTTTATATATAAACTGGGAACATATTTACTCATTAACATACTTAGTTATCATCCATGGCTGAAAATGGAAATGAGCTTACAGAAAAATAGAGTTGGAACAAATGATGTTAGGATAACACATCACCTATGGATTGAGGGTAGTGATGTCTTTTGGTGTCCTACTGAATATCCCATATGAAAATCCACTAATAGTTAGGACCACTACTTTACCTCCTGTTCTGTTCCTTCCATTCCCTTTCTGGGCCTATCTCTTCTCCTACTCAGTAGAGTCACTTAGTCAATAAACTTTTATTAGGCATCTTCTATGTGTCAGGCACTGTGCTAAGCACTGGGAATACAAAGAAAAGCTAAAGATAATTATCTGTGGTCAAAGAACTCACCTTCCAAATGTGGGAAGACAACACATAAAAAGAAGTTCAAAAATGAGGTGAGAGAGGAGAGGGAGATCAGGGAGGGTAACTCCTTCAGGGGCCTGATGAAATCCTACAGCCAGGGGGGGAATGATGAAGTATCTACTTTGAGGACCCCCCTGAAATAAAGGATCTGGGAAGAGCTCTCTGAAGTTCATACTCTACCCTCTCCAATAAGAGGGAAGAAAGGAGGGCCTCAAGGGATAGAGAGCTGATTTGACCTTACAGGCAGATTAATCTCTGTAGACAATGGGGAAGTTGAGGAAATCAACTAGGTAGGAAATAATGAGATGTCTGCCCTAGGTCCTCACTTTAAATATAGGAACTAGGGTTATTGTTCTAGTGGATGGTCTATTCAGCTTTCCCTTCTCCTTGCATACTGAGGTATTTCTATGCTTTCACCAAAATCAGAAACCTTAAATCTGGTATATGCAGAATTTTTCCATTTCTGTTTTCTTGACTGGACTATAAGATGTTCCCTCTTCTCATGAAGTAGTAACAATTCTAGGAAAGAGAAAGGCAATAATATATTTGTTCCTGCAGCCAGCTCTTCAAAAAAACAAAATTGAAGTCTTTCCTTTTTTCCAGTTAGCTCTTGCAATAATTAAAAGCACAAACTTTTCTCTCTCTTTCCCATCTGCCTTTCTAGCAACAGTGACAGACAGTAAAAACACTGAATTCTTTTCCCACACCTAACCAGAGGTCATTCTTGAGATGAACTTTATTCTGAACTCTTCTCTTAACCCTAAATTTGGCTTAGCTCAGTTACCCTATTGGTAAAGTATGGGTTTTCCTCAGTGAAATAATTCACATCTATTGCATGGTAATATACTAAAGCTTGCATTCCTGTCATCCACACCATAATTCAACAATATGCATCTGTCCCAGCATAACCAAATTGCTCCAAGAATCTCCAAAATTACCCCTTCTTTACCTTTAAAGTACTGATGTTAGTCACATATTAATTAGATTATGGGAAAGAGGACACTTCATCTATCTTTATCCTAAATAAATGTGTTTTCTCAGGGCAGGTGTATCTTCATTATTTCTCTAATAACTTTCCTTGTTTCAGTCCCTTTCTGTTAGCAAAATTATCCATAGCTAAAAAAATCATAATCTTACATCTTTGGGAGCAGGGATATTTCATTTGTGACATAAAGTAGCCTTCAGTGGGGAAACTAGTAGCATTCATTGTCATCAAAATCCACCTGGCTTGGAGGTCCAGTTACCAGATGATCGACCCCTCAGGATGTTAACATGAACAGGATTCAGGTGCACTGAAAGCTGCAGAGTGCTTTATACCCACATGTGTTTAATAGTAAAGGATGGCCATTATTCTCCTTTTACTCTTTCCTCCCTTAATTCAAGTATGTATCTGAGTGATAAACCTTCCCCACAACATCACATCTGTGTGTTCTGTGTTGCTTTAGCAATCAGATTGATTCACTCACAAATATCTCTACCTTCAGTTTTCACTCAGGATAGAGCAAGAACAGTATGTAAAACATAGAGCCAACAACAACAAAAACAATAAAAACACAAAGTTTAAAAAAAAATCTATCCTGAAAGTCTCCCATAATTGAGTTTCTGTATATTTTATTTAGAGACATTAACAAATAAATGTAAAACAGGATGCCTGAAACCAGTACAGCTTGTAAAATCTTGTTAAGCCATGTTAAAAAATCCACTAATGCCCCCATTAGAAAATATAGCCTATTTATTACTTCCTTTTCTTTAGCCCTACTAGGCACTGGCTTCTTTTTCTATTATTTTTTTGCCCCCTTTCAAAGTGCAGTCATTGAACTCTTGGCAATTAGTGTAATTGAAATTTATTGACAATGTGGCCGTCTGTGGAAACCCCATTGTTCCAAATGCTCAGTGCACAGCCCTATTGAGCAGCGCCATGGCAGTGTCAGACAGCTCATACCTTCCTCAATTATATCAATGGACCAGTGACTGCCAAAGGTTCCTTTGGGGGTACGAATGTTACTTAGTGATAAGAGTCTTTCGAAAGAGGATCCCTGGGCCCCATCTCTAGTGGGAAATGGAAATGAAATATGTATTTTTCTGCTGTGGAAAATTAATGTAATTGGCTCCCTTAAAAAGCTTTGACAAGTTGACCTGTTTGAAATCTGAGGAGGGCTTATAGCTCTGTATCATATTATCTCCAACATAACCCAACATCTCCCCCCCACCACCCCACATCCCCACTGGAGGTAAAATGGAAGAGGATTTGGGTAGCAACATTAAACAGTACTTCTGTCACACATATTTCCCATTTTTGTATTTATAGCTTCAAGATGAGGTGTTGAGGATGACAGAATTTTTTTTTTTGCATTGATACTTCTTGGTTTGAGGTTTGCATTTTCTTGGTGGGAGGCAGGTTTATAGTGTTTAGAGATATACACTGATAAATTTAACTTTAGACCATTTCCATTTTCCAATGTTAAATAAGTTTCTGAAATGTAGACATGTAATGATTAGATTTAATTGGCCTAATTTAAAAGGTCACAGTGAGTCCCTTACTTCAGATTTCCTTTTCTGTGAGGATATATTTTTATTTTAATGCACAGGGATGTGGCCATGTAATGCTAATAGGAGAGATATACTTGAATCTCAGTACATAGAAATGGGCATATAATGTTATCCCTCAGGGGAGTTTCATAGGAGCAGATTACCATGGTGAATTAATTTTAGTTGCTGTCCTGTCTTTTGCCTAATTTCAGATAATATACTTTTTTGATTTATTTAATAGGCCTCTAAAATGCAATGCCCCAGAGTTTAAGAGAATATGATGATAAATTAGAGAGCGTAGGAAAGAGCATGTGTGTATGTTTTTTCCCCCTTTGGGGAAATTTTTGTGCTGTTGTTGGATCCTGACTTATTTGCATGCATTAATGTACACACACCCTTTCTCCAATACCAGTTTTAAAGGTAACCTAGAAACAATAGGGTAAGTAGGTTTCATTGATTCCACATTTAAGGGTAGTAGATAAACACATTTTCCCCCCTTTTGCCTGTGAATTATGTTTACAAAGACAAGGTTTATTGCAACTAAGACCTCTTTAAATTATTCTTCCTTAATGATTAAAAAAAGTCAAAGTAGGTTCATTTACTGAGAATCCTGCAGTGCAACATCCAAAGGTTCAGATATCTCCTGGAAACTTTGGAGATTAGGCAAGATATTATGAGAGGGAGGAGATTAGAGGAAAGATGGTGAAAGATGAAATCAGGAATTCTGCATAAGCCTGATAGTATAACTAAATGTTAGTGTTAAAGGAAAGATAATGCTGAAAAGCAAAATTATGACAAATGATAGGGGGTGGCTTGAATCATTCTAAATTCATGTGGAGGTGGGAGTTGGGGAAGAAAAACATTTCCCTTTCTTACTATGAAAGAGCTCAGGGAAAGAGATCAGAAAGTCAATAAGGATACAATTGGTTTATTTAAAAATAGAAAATTTTGTGGCTTCTTACTGGTTGTGAATGAACAAAGAAAACCAGACTATTTATGGCCATCCAAGTCTAGGTAAAACATATACTGAGATAGAGAGGGTCATTCTGTATTATAAAAGGGTGTATTTTATAGGGTGGTTTGTATTTATTTCTGTTTTATTTTTTTCCATATTCTTCTACTAATATTCATTCTGATATATTCTAGTGGTACAGGTGTGACTCTGGGCTTTTGTAGGTTCTGTCAGAAAAAATAATAACATCTGGTAAGTTCTACCAAACTGGCAAAGCTTCAATATGGCTGCAATGATTTCCACTGGATATCCTTTAGTCTGTATGCAACCCAATTAAATTTGGAGACATTCCTCACCATATTGATTATAGGGTGAAGAATTTTTTTGGCTACAACAACTTTTGTAAATAATCTACTAAATTAAAAGGGAGTTGTAAACTAAAACTATATAACAATATACATTCTGCCAAAAGTACAAATATTGGAAAAAATTAACCAGAATATTATGTAGCCTGTAGGTAGCATGGTATGAAAGTTGTACAAATTCTCAAAACAAAACAAAACAGAAACTATATTTTTAAAAATTGATCTTGAATATAATGTTTAGAAAACTATATAGAAAGAACACTATACATACAGATCTGGGTACAAATCCCAATTTGCCATTTACTAGCCATCTGAAGCACCATTGAGAAATAAAAGGCAGCTCACTTCCCCTTTCTGGGTCTCAATTTTTTCATTTGTAAAAGCAATGGCTGAGCCCAAATGATTTCAGAGTTCTGACCTCTTTATCTGTGTTGCATTTGCATGTATTTGGAACTGATTGCATGACTTGGCTCAGATAATACTCCTTTGATATAAATTTGGTTAGAGGTCCCTTAAAAAGAGAACACTAGAAAGAGAAAAGAAACATGTATATATATATATATGTGTGTGTGTGTGGGGGCGGGTGGGTATGTGTGGGTGTGTGTGTGTATATACAAAAACACACACACTAGGAATCTATCCTTTGTTCTGTGCTATTCAACATTTATATCAGTGACTTGGATGAAGGCATAAATGGCATTCTTAAATGTCTAGATGACACAAAGCAAAAACAGATAAAAGAGTCAAAATTCAATAATATCCCAATAGCTCAAAACTTAAAGCCCAATCTAGTAAGATGTAATCTGATAGGGACACATATAAAGTCCTACACTTAGCCTAAATCTATTCACTTTACAAGTACAAGATGGAAATGATATTCTTAGGGAGTAGTTATCTGAAAAAGTAGCTAGTAGGGGTTTTAATGGATTGAAAGCTTAATATTTGAAAAACGTGACATGGCAGCCAAAAAATAAAAAAGCTGATAGTTTCTTTCGGACTTCACTTTGGATCATGGTTTCTGGGACTATGGAAGTAATAGAATCATAGAAACAAAGCAGAAATTGAATTTAGATGTCAACTAATAAAGCATTCTCATTTTACAGATAAAGAAACTGAGGCCCAGAGCTGTGAAGTGTGTTACCCTAGGCCACACAACTTTCATATAGATCCAATATTTGAAATAAGGTCCTCTGATGTCAAATTTAGCTTTATTACTGCAGCATGCTGTGGTCACTATGCTCTATTCAGACTGCTATTGGACCATCATGTTCTCTTCTGGATACCATATTCTAGGAAAGACAAAGAAAAAATAGAGAGGACCCTGAAGATGGTGTCAAGGATATTGATGAGTCTTAAGGTCACAGTTAAAGGACAGTTAAAGGTACAGTTGGCCAAGAAGAAAGAGAAATCTGGAGGGGGGTATATGATAGGTGTTTCCAGTTTTGGTCTGGTGTCACATGGAAGAGAAGGGTGTACTGGTTATTCCAAGAGGACTAGCACCTCTGGTGTGAGGGCTTGCTGGGCCCTTTTCAGGGCTGCTCATCCCCCTTTGGTGACCACCTGGACTTATGTTTCAGGTTATTTATGTTTCCAAGAAGCTGTAGCGTGTGTAGAGTCCACACTGTGGTAAAACCATAATTGTAAATGACTTACACCAGACTGATGGTAATTGACTGGCCTCAAACCTGTTGGTGAGTTAGGGAGATGTCTACCTCAAGAATGTCTTTAGATTTCCCCTGGTGGAATGGGTGGATGAGAAGAACAATTTATTCCAGTGGCCATGTAGGCAGCTGAAGAAGGTGCTGTGGAGTACTTAGAGCTTGGTCAGGCATTGAAGACACCAAGGTCATCCACTGCATCCCAGTTGTCACCACCTTTCTTGACTTTTGTCCTGCCACTGGATTGTGATGACCAGAAGAGAGTGAGGCTGATGACTTTGTGAAACTCTACCTCACTTAAATTCAATTCACAGACAAGTCAAGGTATCACCCTGTCATGTCATTGGTCCTTTGAAAAAATAAAGGATGAGCAATAACAGTGTGGAAGAAAAGTGAGACTTGCTCTATTTGCCTTCTGAATGCAGATCCAGAAGCAAAGGACTAAGGTTGCAAAGAGGTAAATTTAGGATTGATGTAAAGAAAAACTCCCTTTCATTCTGAACTTTCCCAAAGAGAAATGAAGTGTTTTGGGAATCCTGAAGTGGATGCTCCCTCACTGGTTATCTTCAAGAAAAGGTCAGATCTCTGCTTGTCTGCTATATTATAGAGAAGATTCTCATTCATGTACTGCTGGACCTAAAAGATTTCTTCAGCTCTGGCATCCTGTGATGTTTTCAGCAGGCATTATCATATTTAGGGTTGCTTAGTTGCTAGGCTTAGACATTGAGAATTTATCCTTTCCCCCATCATGCACATTAACCTCATTTGCTTCCCCTTTTCTTGCCTTACCTTTTCTTATTAAGTTTGCTCATCTCCCTCTATACCTCCATTCATAGGGAGTTCAGCTGCTTTCACTTCCCCACCCCCAGTCCTGCATGCTGAATACTCCTAAATATGTCTAAGAGTTACATTGAATGCAATTGTCAGCACCCACCAGATTATTACCTACCCCAGATGCCAAATACATTGTGTTCCTTAAGAGGACTCAATAAATACTTGGTGACTGTTTCTCACATAAACCACATTATTATTTAAAATTTCACATATAAAATAGGCAATGCAGTCAGCCTCATACGGCAATTGCTTTATTTAGTATATATCCTGATGCTAATGAAAAATAACTAGACAAAAATGGTAACACCAACAGTAGTATTTGATAAAGTAGTGCCCATTAGCATCTCTCATTTCAAGTTCCAAAAATCTTTGCTAAAATCCCGGTTAAATTAATTGCATTTCTATTTGATGTGGGTTTTGCTTTTACTTTTTTATTGCTTGAAATATAGTCTTATGTCAGGGATTCTTAACTTTTGTGTGTGCGTCATGGACATCTTTGGCAATCTGCTAAAGCCCATGAACACATTTTCAGAACAATATTTTTAATGCATAAAATAAAATACATAGAATTCAAAAGGGTATATTATACTGAAATATATTCATAACAATATTCAAAACAAAAAGAATTCACAAACCCCATGCCAGTCAGAAAATAAGCATTTGTTAAGTGCTTACGACTTTGACAGGGACTATGTTAAGTACTGGTGATATAAAGAAAGGCAAAGACAGTCCCTTTTCTCATGAAGCTCATAGTCTGTGGAGGAGACAACACGTAAACCTAGTATGTACAAATATATAGTATAAACTGGAAATAAGCAACAGAAGGAATACCCTAGAATTTCAAGAGACCTTGGGAAAGGCTTCCTGTAGCAGGTAGGGTTATAGATCTTGCCTTATGGCCTTACTCAGAACTTTCAAAGTTTGGCTTCCAGATGTTTTTAAGAAAAAAATATAGATTGGAGCAAAGAGAGAGGATAGTGTATATGTAGTACTAAATGTCAACTTTAAATTCTCTCGTTTTTTCAGACACCTTTAAGCTCTTGGTGGAAAATTATTTCTTACATAGTTTTTGAGATTTGAAAAAGTGAGAAAACAAATAATACCACAATAATGAATATTAGGAAGCATATATTTCTATGAAAATATGAGGCCAATGGCTTCATGTAACATGGCCTCAAGTTCAATTTATGCATGAATTGGAAGACATCGCCCATACCATTTTACCATTTTTACCTGTCTCAAAGTCCTGTGACAAGAGACAAATGAGAGAACAGCGGGTGTGGATTCACTAGGAGCTGTAGTCCCAGCCCTACACACAGGCAGCCCACACTGTAGGGTCATCTTCTCCCTAGAAGCAGCAGTGGTAATCGACAGTCACCTAGGTGTCAAAGCAGCTTTTTTAAGTATAACATGATTCACCTCTGGGTGTGAGGAAGGGGCTAGCAAAAGGTGCCCTAAAATTGCCTGCTTACCCAACCCTAGCCTGTGTACCATGGCAGGCAGGGATCCCATCCTATAGTCAAAACATACAAACACACAAAAATGTACAAAAACTTATGGAAAGATGATTCTACTTAACATTGGTACATGGAATGTGCGCACACTTATAGACCACACAAAATCCAGTAGACCTGAAAAATTAAATGATCTTGTTATGAGAGAACTCATTAGGTTATCCCATCCTGTATCATCAAGTACCCTAGTATACCCGGTATAGATGCTAGCAAAGGTTCTTTGATCTGCTTTTCTAAAGAAAAGCATCTCAAAAGAGGTTAACAATCTTAGTTTAATCAAACATATATCATTTACCTAGCTCAAGGGAAAAAATCAGCACCGTGAACTTCAGAGAAAATACAAACAGAAGTTACAAGAAGACAAAAATACAGAGAAAATAGCATAATTTAGAAGACCCACAGAGTGGGCTTCTAGCTGTCTGACTATTACATACATACATAGTTAGCTACCAGAAAGAGAAGTACCAATGTCTGGGTTTTCAAAGCCAGTGGCAGAGACACTAAACGGCTACCCAGAGTGTCATCTGGCCAAATCACATAACTCTTCCCATAAGTGAGCCCCATAGCAAAACCTCATGTCAGGGTATACATATAGTCTTTTCCAGGGTCAGAAGACATCACAATTTTTGTAGCCCACTGCCTAATTACAAAGTAACAAAAGGTGTGGTGAAAAACAAGCCTCCCCTAAGCAAGCTTCTCTTGTTGGGCTCCAAGTGAAGCACATTATCAAATTCCAATACCATTACACATCCAAATAGCAGCCCTGAGTAAAACAAGACTGGCAAATGAAGGACAGTTTACTGAAGCTAGAGATGGATATGTATTTTGTTGTGGTTTTTTTTTTTGTTTGTTTTGTATTTTGTTTTTACCCTCTGGAGTGCCTCTATCAACAATTCAGTATTCACAATGCCTACAGTAATTATAAATATGCTGATATGGTTATTAATAACAAAATATAACAGGATCTCTACATTTGGGACAAAGCTAGAACATTTATTAAAATACCAGAAAACTGAGTACCAAACCCAGAAAGTCAAAGCCATCTCAGTAGCTATAGAGTTGGCACATGTAGTTAATGCAGTAAACACCCACATTTTCAAGCTTTCAAAACAGAACAGGCTAGCTCAGGCAAAGGTCCTCCTCTCCTCATTTATGGCAACTGCTCAGGGTCCATGCAGCTCACTCCTAGCAGCTCCGGCCCCCTGCAGTTCCCATCCCTGGCAGTCCTCAGCAGGAGTCCTTAGCAGAAATTCTGGCTGGCTCAAAAAAAAAAAAAAAAGGAGTTCAAGCTACTGCTGTGCTTCCAGTCACCACACTGGTGCCAGCTCAGCTCCAACTTCCTCCTGCCCCACCCCTTCCTGCTATGTCAGGAAGTTCAAGGGGCATGGAAGATCTTCAAATCCCATAACCATTACAGTGCCCACAGTGAATGGGAGCACCATGAAACTAGCATAGGTCTTGCAAACAAAATCAATCTAGCTTATATACCCACCAAAACAAGTGAACCACAGGTTAATAACAATGCAATAGCCACATGTAGGAAAATGTCATGCTACCATCATCATTGCCTATACTCATAGGCACCATGATGAACCCTGATGAGATCACAGAAAAAAAATTATGAAGATCTGGAGACCCTCATCATCAATATGCCAAAAAAGTGCAATCTTATAATTCTAGGTGATTTAAGGCTTCAGTAGATACAGACTATCAGACATGGCAGGGAGTCCTTGAGAGGAGTGGAATTGGAAACAGCAATAGCAATGGTCACTTAGTACTGCAGACCTGTGCATGTCATGACCTTCTCATCACCAGCACTGTCTTCCATTTACCTAAATGCAATGAAACTTCATGGATGCACCCTCACAACAAATATTATCATTTAATAGACTATGTCATTGAAAGGAGGAAAGACAGACAGGATATGAGAGTGAAGAAGGCAATGTGTGGCACAGAGGGCAGGGCGATCATAGACATCCTCTCTGAGCTAAATATTTACATTCAACAAAAGCAACAGCCCCAAGGTAAGATGACTATCAGATGACTTAATGTCAATAGTTTAAAGCCCTTCTCTGAGCAGGAACAGTTCATTGCTAGATTGGAGGGAAAGTTGAGCCAACACACATTTGGCAACAGTGGAGTAGAAAAGGAGTGAGCAGCTTTCAGAGATTTGGTGAATAGTACTACATTTGCTCATCTGGGTCAGAACACTTACAAACATTAAGACTGGTTTGACAATATTGATGAAGAAATTCAGGAGCTGCTAAATGATGTCAACAGGAAGCAACTGGCCTTTCACCTATGGGTGGCTGGAACTGAACAAAGCAGGCTAGAGAGAGGAGAGTTAGGAATCAAACAGAAGTTTAATTTGAAAGTGAGGGAAATGGATTGGAAGCAAAGACACGTACTTGTGCCAGAGCTCTGCCCCTGGGGAGGGGGTGAGAGTGGTGGTGCTTTAGTGTGGGGAGATCTCAATACTTGTACCTATGACTACACAGTGAGCTATAGCCCTTACAATAAGGGATAACAGAAACAATGTGCTTATCCAGAGAATGAGTGCAAAGGATTGTTGTTATACCAAGCTCAGGGTATAGCCTGCTTGCTGGACCTTAGCTCTGGAAAACAGGGTGTCTCCTAATAACTCAACAATGAAAAAAGGAGAACTCCACAAGGTTTATCAGCAGGATAGTTCATCTGTCTCTAAGAAGGCAGCATTTAACTCCATCAAAAGTAAAACAGAAGTGAAGCTTAGAAAGATGCAGGATTCTTGGCTCAGTAAAAAAGCAGATGAAATTCAGCTTTATAGTGATAGTCACAATTGAAAGCACTTTTATGAGCCTTGAAGGCTATTTGTGAGTCAAAGACATATGGCACATCTCAACTGCTCAGTACTTATGGAGTCACATTGATTAGTAATAGGGACATAATCCTGAAGAAATGGGCTAAACTATTCCATAGTTTTCTCAATGGACCATTATCAAGCAATGCTGAAACCATTGACTATTTACCTCAGGTTGAAGTCAATCCCCCTTGTCAAATTTCCAACTTAAAAAAAAAAGGTTTTAGATGCCATTAGACTCCTCTCCTATGGCAAAACATCTGATACTGATTCTATTCCAGTTGAGATTTGTAAGGTTGTGGGGAGGGGATCTACTACTCAAACAAAAGCTGAAATTGTCCGGGTTATATGGCAGGAGGAGGTTATCCCCCAGAAGTTCAAGGATGCCTCCATTGTCTTTCACTATAAACACGAAGGTCATACAGCTAGTTAAATGTCTGAGGCTGGATTTGCACTCAAGAAGACAGATCTTCCTGACTCAGCACGTTATCCACTGCCACATAGCTGCCCTTAGATAAGAAGTTTTGGTCTCTCTATTTTCTGCTTCTGGTGAAGATGTGGACTGAGGGGTTAGAAAGCTCTTGAGTAATACAAAGTATTAATCCTTTATGTTTACTCATATGTCTACTTTTTTATGCTTCTCTTGAGGCATGTTTGAATGCCAATTTTTCTATTCAGCTCTGATCTTTTTATCAGGAATGTATTAAAGTCTTATTTTGTTAAATATCCATTTTCCCCTAAAAAGATTTTACTCAGTTTTGCTGGATAGGTTATTCTTGATTATAATCCTAGTTCCTTTGCCCTCTGGAATATCATATTCTAAGCACTCTATTCTTATAACATGGACGTTGCTAATTCTTGTGTGATCTTGACTGCTACTCCACAATATTTGAATTGTTTCTTTTTATTTGGATTTTTGGAGGGCAATTAGGGTTAAGTAACTTGCCCAAGGTCACACGGCTAGGTTTTTTGTTTGTGTGTGCATTAAGTGTCTGAGGTCAGATCCAAACTCAGGTCCTTTTGACTCCAGGGCCAACGCTCTACTCACTGCACCACCTAGCCGCTCCTGAATTGTTTCTTTCTGGATGCTTGAAGTATGTTCTCTTTGACATGGGAATTCAGTAATTTGGCTATTTGGAAATTTTCATTTTGGGATCTTTTTAAGGAGATTATAGGTGGTTTTGTTTCAATTACCCCCTGGGTCTAAGATATCAGAGCAGCTTTCCTTGATAATTTCTTGAAATCTGATTTCTAGGCTCTTTAAAAAAAACCCCAAAACATAATGTTCAAATAGTTCAATAATTCTTAAATTCTCTCTCCTGCATCATATTTTCAAGGTCAGATGTTTCTTGATGAGATGTTTCACCTTTTATTTTTCATTTTTTTTGACTTTTTTGTTGTTGGTGTTATTTGTTTGTTTGTTTTTTGCTTTCTCATATAGTTAGTAGCTTCCACTTAACCAAATCTAATTTTTAAGAAATTATTTACTTCAGGAAGATTTTGTACCTCTTTTCCCATCTGACCAAGTCTGCTTTTTAAGGAGTTCTTTTCTTCAGTATTTGTGTGTGGGCCTCTTTTACCAAGATGTTAGTTCTTTATTTTCATCTTTTTATCACTCTCATTTCTTTTCCCAATTTTCTTCTACCATTCATATTTTTCTTTAGGTCTTCCTGAAATTGTTTGGCTTGTGTTCAATTAGCACATTTTCTTTGCAACTTGGTTAGTAGTTCATTTCAGGTTTTTGTCTTCTTCTGAGTTTGTGTCTTCATCTTCCCTGTCACTGTAGTAACTTTTCATGGTCAAGTTCTCCTTTTGTTTTTTATTCATTTTTCTAGTCTATTTCTCATCTTTGAACTTTGTGTTAAAATCAGGCTCTGCTCACATGGGACTAGGGAGAAAACTCTCAGATGTCAAATCTTTTTGCACTGCTGCTTATACAAATCATTCTGGGGTTTTATAATTTTTGGTGCTTCCAAGGTGCTATGATCTGCTTCCCTATAGGAGCAAGTGCTAATGGTGACCCAGAACAGCATAGGGACAATGAAAATGCCAAATGGCACCCTTTTCTAAATCCAGTACCTTAAAATCTCTTTCTGATCCATTTTCTGAACCCTTTACCATCTTTACACTGAGAGCTCCAGAAGCAGCTGCTGCCACTGCTGCTGTCTCCAAGACCCACTGATGATGTTGCTACCTCCTGAGCTCCATGTGAGCTCCCATTTAAAGACCTCTCCTGCCAAACTCCTAAATTGTCTTGGGCTGGGAAAAAAAGTCTCACCCCAAAGAATGTGATTTGAGGAATTATGTTATAGTTGTTTAGAGGGGTCACTGCCTCTACTCTCCTATGTTGGCTCTACCTTAACTTGTAATTTTATAACAAAATATGTAGCAGTGATGGTTGTGGTGGCAATTATTTGATCTATCTTATTATTATATAGCTACAGGTGGAGATTCTTGTATTATTAACTGCTCAAATCCTGAGATGAGTCATTATCAGTCAAAATAAGAACTTGGCTAATGAAAAAGGATACCTAGCATGGACCTCAATTATATGCCACATGATGGGATGGAAATTTGGGGGACTAGAGAAGATAAGACTAAGGTGATACATATCTTCAAGAACATTAAAGTTGTCAGAAGGAAGAGAGATTGGACTGTTCTCTTTAGCCCTGGAATGCAGAACAACCCAGAGCAATGGAAGGAGCTTGTAAAGAGGCAAATTTAGTTTGAGGGAAGGACACATGCTTAGGACTATTAGAAAGTATAATAGACTTGCAGACTGTAGTAACACCCCATCACCCACCAATACTGGGATCTCTGAGTAAAAGCTAGTTGATCACTTGTCTGGTGTACAGTAATAAGAATTGTTTTCAGATATGAATTGTACTGGATAACCTCTGGAGAGCCCCTTGAACTTGGAAATTTTATAATTATCTAACACATTTACCTAGGTATAATCTACTTTTAAAATTGATTATACTTATGAACATATACAATATGTACATTTTATATGTACATATCTGTAATCAAAATGTGATAAGATAATCTAGAACTATGAATTTAGTGGAATTACCAGTGTGAAAACTCCCTATTAATAGCAGATCAGCAATTTGTCAGTATCATGTCTAAGAGTTGACTGGGGACATCAAGAGATTGATTGAATGGTGTGGTCTCAGACCTAATATGTGTCAAAGGCAGAGACTGAAATCATATCTCCCTGATTCTAAAGCCTGCTCATTATATTGTACTGGCTTTCAGATAGCTAAACAGATAGACTGACAAGTAGACACAAACTATAGCATAGATGAACTAGAAAATATTTGAATACACTTCAAGGGATCTATAATCTTATTTATAAAAGTACATTTTTTTCAGAATTCCCCAAAAAACCCATCCAGAACATATCTGATTCTGGTTTATGTTTCACATATATCTTAAAGAAAATATGTTTCATTTGCTGAGATTCTTTTAGGTTTTTTAATATGTCGTGGGGGCCATTAGAAGACTTGGCTAAGACATTTGCTATCCATTGCTCTAAGTATATGACCAGGCCCACTGGTTTTCTAGAGCATATCCTGATTGATATATTTTATGCAACTTTATGCACATGGTCATCACTGGCAACATGCTACCTGCTTATATCCAGCCTCTGTCCCTTCATTGGCCCTTGGATCACTTACAATTTTGATTCCTTGGAGATTATGCACTCTATAATGTGCAGTCATAATTATTACTGGGAGAAACAAAAATCATTAAAAACATATATGTTGAGTTTCAAAGGTGGAGCCAAGATGGCAGAGACAAGAATTTATCCAGTAAGCTCTCCCAACATTTCCCTTAAAAATAATTTTTAAATAATGCCTCAAATCAAATTCTGGCGTATTGGAGCCAACAAAAGATCACTGTGGACATTCTTCAAATTCAAGACCTCTCAGGAGGTCAGAAGGAGAGTACTGTGACACAGAGCTGGAAGTTGACCTGGAGTCCATATGAATGAAACACTAGTGGTGGGATTAGATGGTGGTGAGACAAGCTGCAGCAAATTTGGAAGTTTTCCACACAGAGACAGTAAAGGGATCTTATCCTTTCAGCTGATCAAAAAGGGATCATAGGGACCTCTCTGCTAACACTGGACACATGATCACACACTGTTTTGCAACTTCATTGTTGGTACCCACTTCTGAGTGACAATTCAAAGGCAGAGAAGAGCATTTTTGGTTCAGCAGGATCGAGGCCCCTGAAAAGCAATAATACTTCTGGTCTCAAGGGAGCAGGGACTCTGTGCAGCAATATCAATTGCAATCCTAAAGTTTTTTGATGTTTTCCTGGGTAAGGACTGGAGCATAGACCAGGAGAGCACACTTCTTCCCTGATCACAACAACTTAAAAGCACCACAAATTTTCCAAACCCCCAAACTAGCTCTGTAAACAGCAGTACAAAAAAGCCTGTACTTGAGAGGGTGGTCCTCAAGCCCTCCACTCCAAGACACACACACACACACACACACACACACACACACACACACACACACACACACATTCAAATTTTTTTTAAATAGTGTGGAAAAAATGAGCAAGCAACAACAAAACATGACCATTAAAAATGGTGATAGGGAAATCAAGAGACAAACTCAGAAGAAGATAGTGAAGTTTAAACAGCTACAAGCAAAGCCTCAAAGGAAAAAAAATTGAATTTGTCACATGCTCAGTAATTCCAAAAAAGAGTTAAAATGCTTTTCAAAATCAAATAAATAGTGGAAAGAAGAAAGAAGGTAAAAGAAAAAGATCAAAGGAAGGAAATTCTGAGAAATATTTAATAACTTAGTAAAACAGGAACAAAAATATTGAAGAAAATAGCACTTAAAATGGGACAAATGGAAAAAGATGTATAAAAATACCCTAGTAAAAATAACTTCTTAGAAAGCAGAATTGGCTAAATGGGGAAAAAAAGAAGTACACTGAAGAAAAAAATTCCTTAAAAATTAGAATCGGCCAATTGAAGTTAATGACTCCATGAGACATCACGAAACAAGAAAACAAAGTAAATCAGGAGAATGAAAAAAAATGTGACTAATCTCATTGTAAAAACAACTGACTTGGAAAATGGATCAATGAAAATAATTTATGAAATATTGAACTACCTGAAAGCCAGGATCAAAGAAAGACCCCAGACATCATATTTCAATATATTATGAAGAAAAACTGCTCCAATATCCTACAACCAGAAGGTAAAATAAAAATTGAAAGAATCTGCCAATCACCACCTGAAAGAAATCCTAAAATGAAAATTCCTACAAATAATAGGCAAATTCTAGAGTTCTGAAATCAAAGAGAAAAGATTTCAAGAGGTCAAAAAAGAAACAGTTCAAATATTGTAGAGCCACAGTCAGGGTCATACAAAATTTACCAATTTCCAAGTTAAAGGAGTAGAGGACTTGGAATGTGTTATTCCATAAAGTAAAAGACCTGGGGTTACAACCAACAATAGCCTGCCAAGCAAAACTGAGTATAATCTTTCAGGGGATAAAGGGATGTTTAACGAAAGAGAAGATTTTCAAGCAATCTTGAAAAAAAACACCAGTGATGAATAGAAAATTTGACTTTCAAATACAAGACTCATGAGAATCATAAAAAGGTAAGCATGAAAGAGAAAGCATAAGGGACTCAATAAACTTACATGGCTTATAGTTCCATATGGTAAAATGATATATGTAATAATTTTATCATCATTAGGACATTTAGAATGATTCTATGCAGAAAGAGGGCATTGGAATGGATCAAAATATATAGGGATGTGTAATATTAATGAAATAGGAAGCTCTTCCTCACCCACTAATAGGCCTAACACATGGAACCTGTGATCACATGGAGTCTGTGTCATGTGTAGTTCAAATTGTAGGAGAAACTTGCCCAAGGAGGAGAGAGAGCAGAGAGAAGTGAGCAGAGAGAGAAGCAAGCTTGAGTGGAGGAAGAGAGGAACTTGCCTGAGGGAACTTGTTTATGGGGAGGTCTAACAGAAAGAAGGCTTAAAATACACTCCCAGATTAGTGCTGAGTACCTCATTAAATCTTACCTCCTCGGGGTGGCTAGGTGGCGCAGTGAATAGAGCGCCGGCCCTGGAGTCTGAAGGACCTGAGTTCTGAGCCGGCCTCCTACACTTAATCCGCACAAACAAAAACCTAGCCGTGTGACCTTGGGCAAGTTACTTAACCCCAATTGCCCTAAAGGGGCGGCTAGGTGGCGCAGTGAGTAAGAGCACCGGCCTCCGAGTTTGGATGACCCGAGATCAGATCCGGCCTCAGAAAATGAGCACCCACGCATAAATAATGACTAGCCGTGTAACCTTGAGCAAGTTACTTAACCCCAATTGCTTTAAAAAAAAAAAAATCTTACCTCCTGGTAATGATGTTCCAAATAAATATTTTGGTTTTGCCTTTGGGGAAGAGAGGTTATTATATTTTGCAAAGCTACTCTGGAAATGCACAAGCATATTCATAGCGCTGCTATGGGTATCACATTGGCATTACAGGATGAAAAACCCTGCAGAAAATATAGGTGGCCTAGAATGAGGGATGTTGTAGGGGAAAGGGGAAGGGAGAGAAAGAATGAGAGAAATTATCTCATAAAAGAGTTGCACAAAGAGCTTTTACAATGCAAGGGGAAATAGTGGGGCATTGTTGTAGGCAGTACTTCAATCCTCACTCTTATCTAAATTGGTTCAAAGAGCAGTTCAATCAGTTAGACATGCATCTCAAACAAACAAATGAAAAAAAAAAACTAGAATAAGAACAAACTAAAAATCTCCAATTCAACATCAAAATGGAAATCCTAAAAAATCAAAGGGGAGATTAATAAAATTGAAAGTAAACAGAACAAAACACTGAATTAATAAATAAAAGTAGGATCTGGTTTTAAGGAAAATACCTTTTAAACTTTATATAAAACACAATAGATCTATAAAATAGAGCAACCATTAGTTAATTTAATTTAAAAAAAAGAAAACCAAATTAGTACTATAAAAATGAAAAGGGTGAGCATATCCCTTTATGATGATAAAATTAAAGCAATTATTAGGAGTTATTTTACCCAAATATATGCCAGTAAATCTGATAATCTAAGTGAAATTATTTATATTTATAAAAATATAAATTCCTGAGGTTAACAAAAGAGGAAATATAATTCTTAAATAATTCTTTCTTAGGAAATTTTTTAAAAAGAGAAGGGTGTAAATCAGCTCCATAATAAAAAGTCCCCAGGACCTGATGAATTTATTTACACATAAATTCTACAAAACATGTAAGGAATAAGTAATCCCAATATTATATAAATATTTGAAAAAATAAGTAAAGGAGTCCTACCAAATTTTTTATGAAAGAAATAGGATTTTGTTACATAAAATGGGGAGAGCAAAAACAGAGAAAGAAAACTATAGATCAATTTTTTTTAATGAATGCAAAAATTTTAAATAAAATACTAGCAAGGAGATTACAGCAATATATCACAAAGATTGCACATTATGACAAGATGGGATTTATGCCAAGAATGCAGAGCTGGTTTAATATTAGAACAATTATCAGCACAATTGACCATATCAATAAAAACGAACAAAAATCATATGATTATCTCAATAAATGCAGAAAAAAAAACTTTTGACAAAATACAACACCCTATAACACTAGAAAGTATGGTAATAAAGGAACCCTTTTTTATAAATGATAAGTAATCTATCTAAAGCCAAGAGGAAACTTTATCTGTAATGGGATTAAATTTGAAACCTTTCCAATAAGATCAGGAGTGAAGCAAGATTATCCATTATCACTATTATTATTAAGTATTATATTAGAAGTATTATCTATAGCAATAAGACAATGAAAAGAAATAGGAGGAATAAAAATAGTCAATAAGGAAACAAAGTTACCATTTTTTGCTAATGATAGGTTGGCATATTTAGAAAGCCCTAGAGAATTAACTAAAAAAAAAAGCTAGTAGAAAAAATTAAAATTTTAGCAAAGCTTCAGAATATAAAATAAATCTTCATAAATCATCAACCTTCCTATATACTACCAATAAAACACAGCAGGGAGGGACAGAAAGAGGAATATCATGATGAAAAGTGCCATCCACCACCAGAGAGATGTGATGACTTCTAAGTGTAGTGTGAAACATACTTTCTAAACTTTATGTATTTTTTGTCTGTTTTCTTTTGCAGCGTGTCTGTTATGGTAATGTGTTTTGCATGACTTCTTACATAAAACTGATATCATGTTATTTGCCTCCTCAGTGGCTGGGGGAAGAGCTAGAGAGAGAAAGAGAATTTGGAACTCAAAAAAAATTTTTAATGAATCTTTTAAAAAATTTACATGTAATTGGAAAATATTTAACAACATAAAATATATTTTAAAATGGGGAAAAATGAAAATATATGTTTGCGTGAAGATTTAGTTTACAGCAAACGCTAGAAAATTTCCCAATTATATACCCTTTATTAATTTATTAATCATTGTCTTTTTACTGACATCTCCCCTCAAATATGGTCCATATGCAGTACCTGTTCAAGAAAGTGAAAATAAATGCATTTTAGCCAAGGAGGAGGATAATACATTAATTAAAACTATTATTCCTATGTTAATACTCTGTGTTTTTAAACACAACTGGTTTTAAAATGAGGAGGGTATTCTAGGAGTATGAGGTCTACAACTTGGTGTGGAAAGCTGTTGTGATAGATAGGAATGACTTTAACCAGAGAGACTAGGTGTGACCATAGACTGGAAGAAATACGAAGTTCAGGTACAGGAAAATGAAAGCCTAAGGCCTTACTTTTGACCCAGAAGGCCACTGGCCAGTGTCGTGGGCACTGGGCAACTGTCTGTGTTTGTGTAGTTACCTAAACCTGGAAGCTATAGGCACCAAAGATGGCTCCAGCATTGACCTGATTGAATTCAGTAGGAAAGAGCTGCCTATGGTCAAGCATTTCGCCAAAAAAAGTCCTTGGGGCTATGGCTTAGAAGATTCAGATGTCCTCTCAAGGAAGCAGCCTTTTGGTTGTATGTGGTAAATCAATGGCCCCCACACAAATCTGCATAGTAGGAACTGACATAGCTCCTGATGGTAAACCACTGTCAGGATATGCAATTAGAGTTGGGTGCTATTCTTCTATCTTTGTATTTAGGCCTCGTTTTGAGCTATGACCAAAAGCATATGTTTAAGACTTCACTTTAGTGAGTTTATCTCTGCTTAGTGTATTGAGAAATCAGTCTTGAAAAGCCATGGATTCATGAGTGGAACAAGGAAAGAAGCTGTGAAAGACATGGCATATTTTAGCGGAGATAACCCTGGAAGAAGGGCACTAAAGGGTAGCCATTCTGCCTATAGTGTCAGCCTATCTCCCCAAGAGAGGTTTCCCCTACCCTGCCTGAAATGTTTCACATGGATTTGTTACACAGTCTGAAAATTTTGTTATTGTTCAGTTGTTTCCATCCTGTCTAACTCTTAATAACCCCATTTGGGGTTTTCTTGCTAAAGATACTAGAGTGATTTGACATTTCCTTCTTCAGCTCACTTTATAGATGAGAAAACTGAGGCAAACATGGTTATGTGATTTGCACAGGGTCATAGAGCTAGTAAGTGTCCGAAGCCAGATTTAAACTTGAGAAGATAAGTCTTCTTGATTCCAGGTCTGGAACTCTATCCCCTGTGCTGCCTAGCTTTCTTATCTCAAAATCTACCAATTATGAGTTAATCAGGGATAAAAGGCATTCTATTTTAGGAATATACAGTCCTCTAAGGAATTTAGTAGTTATTCATACCTTAGTAGTTATTAATGGTAGTAGTAGTAGTAGTAGCAATAGCAACAGTAGGAATAGTAGTAGTAGTAATAGCTTTCTTTTACAAAGAGTTTCAAGGTTTATAAGCATGAATTACTTCTAGTATCATTTTTCTCCTAATGTAATATATTTCTTATATGCTGGTTTATCCTGAAGCTATTAAAATTTTGGAACGTGTAGCCAAGAGAAGAGAATACTGAAGGAGAAACACAGTAACTGTCCTACCTGATTGGAAGGTCTGTAGTACTGACTGACCCACCAAAGTACCACATCCAGCAAGGTGGCGTGTTATTGCATTACATGTTGATATTTCCAAAAGCCTTGTATTACAAAAGCATCTCAAAGCAGCAGCCCTAATCATCGGTACCCTCTTTTCTTTCCTATTTGTTCCCAATAACAAAGTATTCTCCATATTTTACTGATATAAGAAGTATTTGAAGTTATATGGTTGTTTTTAGTTTCTGTTGATAAAATTGTATATGGGCACCAAGTACATGGAATACTAGGTTTATTAAAAAAATATATCACTACCCTGAAACAGACTGACGATTAAGGCAAAGGATTTACAAAGTGTAATACTGTAATAGGGAAAGGAAATTTGATCTAATAGCATGAATACAGTAGAAAGTAAGGACAGGAAAAGGAGCTATGACTTCAGAATGAAAGGAAGAGCATTTAAATCCTGAATTTGCCATTTGTTACCTATGTGACTTAGGACAAGGCACTTAACCTCTCTTGGTCTCAGTTTCCCACTCTTATTATATAGCCTAGGATAGAAAGGGCATAAAATGCCTTGCAAGTAGATAATCGGGTAATGTTATAATAGTGCTACCAACTAAGTGGATGTTTCATACCTGTTTAGACTTGGCTAAAAATATCATATATGAAATGTTAGTGCTTCAAATAAAAAAATAAAAATTTATTTCTAGCAATAACATAATTACATTAATGAATTTTATTTGCTGGGGTATGGGTGACCTAGAGAAAGCAAAAAGAAAAGCTACAATGATGTTGTTTTAGATTTTACTATGCATATCTGGATGAAGAAAGGAGTTACCTAGCATTCACCTGGCAAGGCCTGTTTGTAAATCTTCTCAACATTTTAGTCCAGTGGTCAACATCTTAAAATAACATCACATAGAAACTCATCCTAAAAAGCAATTTATAATGTCATTAATTTTAGTGATCATCGTTAATGAGAGTTTGACAAAAGATGTAGTGTTTAACATCTTAGTTAAAATATAGAAACTGGGAAAAATGTTTAAATAGAATTAAGTGAACACATAAAGAGACAGCTTCCTCTGTGAGCTATTACTAAAAAGTTTGTCAATCCAAATTATTAAGTAGAAGAAAAAATCATTACAATTTTGCAATGAAGGATAAAGAAAAAACACTAAATGTTAATATAAATTATTTAGTACATCCTCAATAAAAGTATTTTACATAAAAATTTTAATATTGACAATATGGTAAATTTTGCTTCTGATTACTTCCTTTAATCTACTCTCCTTATATTCTGAACAATTTTCCCCTTAAACTGCTTTTTTCCTCTTTTCTTATTCTATAAGTTTTACTTCTGAACCCAACTGTGTATATGTGTATTCTCCTCTCCTTTAACTGGTCACATTAAGAGTGAGGATCAAATGTCATCCATTCTCTCCTCCCTGCTACTATCTTGTTGTATGCACTCTTTGCACACCCAAAAGGAAGGAAGAAACAAAGGAAGGAAGGAAGGAAGGAAGGAAGGAAGGAAGGAAGGAAGGAAGGAAGGAAGGAAGGAAGGAAGGAAGGAAGGAAGGAAGGAAGGAAGGAAAAAGAAGGAAAAAGAAACTTCTCTTCTTCATCTCTGACCCCAACACATGTACTCCATGTAGTGATACTGGCCTTCTTGCTATCTAAAAAAAATGACTATTTTCTAATTCTAGGTGCTTCTCCTTGCTGTTCCCCATGGTAGGAATGTTCATCTTTACCTCCTGGTTTTCCTGACTTATTTCCAGCTAAAATCCTATTTTCTATAAGGAATCTTTCCTAATCTACCTGACTTCTAGTGCCTTCTCTCTGTTTATTATTTCCAGATTATCCTCTATGTAGCTTATTTGTACATTGTTATTTACATGTTGTCTCTATCAGACTTTGAGCTCCTTGAGAGGAGGGATCATTTTTTTTGCCTTTTTTTTTTGTATCTCTAGCACTTAGCTTAGTGCCTGAAAAATAGTAGATACTTAGTAATAATATTTATTGGCCATCTGAATACTGGGTAAAGGAAACCTTTTAAAGATAATTCTTTGGGGAGTGGCTAGGTGGCACAGTGAATAGACCACTGGCTCTGGGGTCAGGAGGACCTGAGTTCAAATCCAGCCTCAGACACTTAACACTTACTTAGCTGTGTGACCTCAGGCAAGTCACTTACCCACAATTGTCCTACCTTCCCCCCTCCAAAAAAAAAAGCATAAAAAAATAATAATTCTTTGGAGATGGAATATTTCATTTCACTTCATAGAATTGGGAATTCAGTAAAGCCAGATATTTTATCTATATGCTGCTCCCAGGTACAAATATTTGGCTATATTCATAAAAACAAAGGTTGCCAGAGTGATTAATAAACTTCCTGCCCCTCTTCTAATATTGTGAAAATGAATTAGTTTCATAAAATTGAGATGAGTCCCACATTCCAAAGAATTTACAATAATATTTGGAGAGACACTCTGAAAGGGCTTAATTTAGACTGCAGAGAAGTACACCAGCATGCAGTAGAACAACCACCAGCACATTATAATGTATGGCATTTTGGGGTTTGGCAGAACATTTGTGTGTGTGTGTGTGTGTGTGTGTGTGTGTGTGTATTCTTATCATATTATATCATTTGTTCCTTATAAAACCCCTGGGATTGGGGGAGACACTGTTACTATTCCTATTTTACATAGGAGGAAACTAAGGCTTGCTAACTGACTTGCTCAGGGTCACCTAACTAATGAATATCTAAAGTTGAATTTGAATTTTGGTCTTCCTGATTACACCTCCAGCAGTCTTATCAATTACTCTGCCTAGCTGCATTAAAGTAGTTTCATAGGCTTAATAATTTTCTAATAAACATAACAGAACAGGAAATTAAATTGTTTTTTGTCAGAAATCCAATATTTGGCTATAAGAGTTTTTAATCAGTTTGAATCAAGTCTTTAGGTTTGGTGGTTGAAATGCCAGATAATTAATTACTGAATCACTACTGCTTTTGGAGGGCCTGAGAAAAAGAACTTAAACTTATTTTGAATTTAAAACTTTTATTTGTCCTGCAGTTTTGCAAATTGGCAAGGTTTAATTTTGGTTAAAGACAGATTAATATGTAGGAAAAAAAACAGGATTAATCTATAATCACAGAATTACAAGATACCAGAGTTAGAAGATGCTTAAGAGATTTTCCAGTCCGATCTGTACTTTTGAAAGTATCCTTTCAAATAGTTCTCCTATGAGTTAGTACCTTAAATCTTTTGTATATTTCTACTTTTTAGGAAAATGTTCCTCATTTTTAACTGAAATCAACTCTTATGACATCCACCATTGTTCCTACTTCTGTCCTAGGTATCCTAGAGGAACAAGTCTAATATTCTCTATGCTAGCCCTTGTTTTACATGAAGGCAGCTATACCACAGCCTCCTCTGTTTTCTTTTCTTCATGTTAAACTTCTCTTGTTCTTTCATAGAGCATAGACTTCAGTCGCTTCTTTATTATTCTGGTTGCCTTTTTCTGGATCTCTACAACATGTCAACATGCCTAAAATTTGTCTAGGATTGAATTCAGTTATTTTTGTGCTTTTGACTCTACCATGAAGTAGAGTTATAGAATCATAAAATATTAGAAATTTTAGAAAATATTTAGTCTAGTACTCCTACTGTAAAGAGAAGGAAACTGAGTTCCAGTGAAGTCAAGTTATAAGCTTAGGGTCACATTGATAAACAAATGATATAGACTGTTTGGTTTATTATCCTGGATATGGTTTTTGAAAAAGTAATGATATAACCTCTATTATTCAATATTATACTAGAAATGTTAGCTATATAAATAAGAGAAGAAAAGCAAATTGAAGGAATTAAAATAGTCGATAATGAAAAACTCTCATTCTTTGCAGATGATATGATGTTATGCTTATAGAATCCTAAAAAATCAACTAAAAAACTAGTAGAAATAATTAACACCTTTAGCAAATATTACTGATGCTCTGTATTCCAAAGATATTTTTAAAAAGGTGGCTGGGAGAGGGGAACCTATTTGTACAAAAATATTCAAAGCAGCTATTTTTGTGGTCGCTAAGAATTGGAAATTGATGGGATACCTATCAATTGGGAAATGGCTCAACAAGGTATCGTATATGATTGTGACACAATATCATTCATTGTGCTATAAGAAATGATGAACAGAATGATTTCAGGGGGAAAATAACCTGGAAAGACTTATAAGAACTGATGAAAGTGAAGTGAGCAGAACCAGGAGAATGTTGTAAACAGTAACAGCAATATTGCATGATGAAGAACTTTGAATGACTTAGTTATTTTCAGCAATATAATGATCCAAGATAATCCCAAAGTAATAACAATGAAGCATACTATCTACCACCAGAGAAAGCTGTTATTGTCTGAATATAGCCTAAAGCATTTTATTTTTCTCTTTCTTTTTTTTTTACTTGAACAAATGCTTTATTAACTTCTGTTTTACATCATTCATTTCCACCTGATTTTGAGTTACAATCATCCCCCCCCCCTGTTTTTCCCCTACCCACCCTCCCAGAATAGCAGTCCCACAAGATATTGCTTCTTCCAATCTGCTCTCTCCCATACCCCCTTCGACTTTTCCATTAGAGGAAGGTGAATCTTTGTGTCCCAATGCCTGCACATCTTATCTCCCAATTACAAGCAAAAGAGTATTAATAATAGTATTTATATATATTTGAAACATTTAATCTTAAGAACTCGAATTTCAGATACATTTTCTTCCTCCCTTGTCACCCATTCCCTCTGGGAAGATAAGTAATTCAGTATATGTTGTACATGTCTAGCTATGCAAAACAACATCATATTGTACAAGGCTGCTTATAATTCCCTCCCACTCATCCCACCCCCACCTGGTCCATTCCCTACATGATCCTGTCCCTCTTCTATAGTGGGTATTTCCAACCTCCCCTCCCCCCAAGGATGCCCTCCCATCCATCATCCCTCCTCTCATCCCCCTTCCCCCTATTCTGCTGCAGGTTGAGTTATCCCATTTAGTATGTATGTCATTATCTCCCTGAAAAAAATTCAGTGAGAAATTGGTTTTGCCTTTTTGCCTTCCTATTCTCCCCCTCCCTTGCAACCACTTCCCCTTGCTTCTCCTACATGAGATAGTTTACCCTACCCTGTCTCTCCCCATCTCCTCTTGGCACTTTCCTCTCTCACCTCATAATTTCATCCCTTGAGTATCCTCCCTTCCCAACAAATTCAACCCATGCTCTCTATCCATATATTATAACTGTAAACATATATACATACATTCACATATATATTCATATGCCCATACACTCTTCCATTATTTTCATACTGAGAAAGATTTTATCAGTCACAGTAATTGATTTTCCATATGCGAATGTAAATAGTTCAACTTTGATAAGTTTCTTTTGATTTCTTTTCCCTGATTACCTTCTCAGGCATCTCTTGCTTCTTGTGTCTAAATGCCAAATTTTCTATTCAATTCTGGTTTTTTCCTCAAGAATGCTTGAAAGTCCTCTATTCCACTGAATGACCATATTTTCCCCTGAAACAAAATACTCAGTTTTGCTGGGTAGGTGATCCTTGGTTTCATTCCCAGCTCTTTTGCCCTCTGGAATATCATATTCCATGCCCTTTGATCCCTCAGTGTAGAAGCTACCAGGTCCTGTGCTATTCTGATTGTGTTTCCACAATATTGAAATTGTTTCTTCCTGGCCACTTGTAGTATTTTCTCCTTGATCTGGGGATTCTGGAACCTGGCTATAATATTCCTGGGAGTTTTCTTTTGGGGATCTTTTTCAGGAGGTGATTGGTGCATTCTTTCAACCTCTATTTTGCCCTCTGGATCTAAAACATCAGGGCAATTTTCCTTGAGAATTTCTTGAAGGGTGATTTCTAGGTTCTTTCTTTGATCATGGCTTTCAGGTAGACCAATAATTTTTAAATTGTCTCTCCTAGATCTATTTTCCAGGTCGGTGGTTTTTCCCATGAGATATTTCACATTGCCTTCTACTCTTTCATTTGTTTGGATCTGCTTAACAGCATCTTGATTTCTCATAAAGTCATTAGCTTCCATTTGCTCCAGTCTAACTCTGAAGGAATGAATCTCCTTTGTGAACTTTTGAGATCCTTTTTCCATCTGGCAAATTCAGCTTTTTAAGGCATTCTTCTCCTCATTGCCCTTTTGGACCTCCTTTGCCATTTGAGTTAGTCTATTTTTTAAGGAGTTTTTTCCTCAGTCAGGGTGTTGACCCTCATCTCATACTTTTCCTTCATCCTTCTCATTTCTCTTCCCAATTTTTCCTCCACTTCTCTTATTTGATTATTAAAGTCCTTCTTAAGGTCCTCTGTGGCCTGCAACCTGCTCATGTTTTCCTCTGGTGCTTTTGGAGGAGGACTTCTGACCTCACAGTCCTTTTCCCTCTCTATGCCTCCAAAATAGGAGTCTAGGGTTGTGTTTTTCTGTTTCCTTTGCCTTGGCATGTTGCCACTTAATTACTTGACTTTTGGGCTTGTTGCCACAGTATGTCTTTGTCGACAGATAGGGGAATTTTGACCCAAACATGTGGGAGGGCAACTTCTGTTTCTGGCAAGCTGTAAACCCACCCACAACTTCCACCCTAGATCACAATCCAGATCCAGGGAGATTAAAGCAAGTGCGATTACCCCCCAAGACTGATCACTGGATCTCCCTACAATTCGCCGGCCAGGAGCTGGAGCTGCCTCTGAAAACTACAAAATGGAGTGTCTCCTCAGCCACTTTTAGCCCCCGGGGAGGAAGCCGATGCATTCCCCAAATACTGGTCCCAAAGTCCATAGGGCACTAACCTCTCACTTTGTCCTAGGCATGTCTATGTTGATAATTCTGGAGTTGCCAAGGCTGCTGGTGTTCTGGGGTCTCTCCAGCCAGCTGCTGACCCTGCCGCCCTGGGGCTAAAACCTCGGGTCACAGGGACCTGGGCTCCGGTCAGCTCAGCTCCCTGCGCTGTCTCCCAGAGTGCAGCGCTGGTCCTTCCTGCAGGGCTGCTGGGCTGTCCTCAGCAGGAGGTTAGCTTCTCTGTGTCTGCTGGGGCTCCAGAAGTTGTTCAGAGTCCCCTTTTACATAGTTTGGGGGGAATCTGGGGGGAAAGTGGCTTGGATGAGCTGTTTCTACTGCGCCGTTTTGGCTCCACCCCCCTCTTTTTCTCTTTCTTTCTTTTTTTAAAACATTTCAAATCTTCCTGTACAAAATGACTAATATGGAAATGTTTTACTTGATTACACATGCATACACTATATCTGATTGCTTATCAACTCAGAGAAAGATGAGGAGAAGGAGGGATAGAATTTGGAACTCAAAACTTTTAAAAAAAAGGTAAATTGGTTTTCATATGAAATTGGGGAAAATAAAATTATATATGTGTATATATATATGTATATGTATATAATATATATGTTCT